>NJDD01001676.1:60779-83427 GCA_002245505.1 Calephelis nemesis | reverse complement strand
ACTCTCTGCCTACCCCGTAAGGGACTTGGCGTGAAGATATGTATGTATGTAATTACAATCTACAACACACTGTATTTTGTATTTATTATAAGATTATTTATTAATACAACAATTTTTAGAATGTAAATTAATTTATCCCTGTCTACCGTAAACTACCACCGTTTCCAAACCTAGCCAGACAGGAGAAGAAACGGCGAAACAAACTCCTGCGTACCCGACATTCTGCAATTATTAATCATATTAGAAATACTAAATTATTTATTCTTATCTGCAAGATAATCTTTGACACTGTAATAATTTTTCTCTAAAGTAAGTTGAATACCTTTTTTCGAAATCTGCTCAATGGAAGTGATTTAAGATTATCAGGAATTTTGTTGTATATACGAATTGACATGCAATACACATTATTTTTGTAAATGTTGATTTTTTGGTTAGGCACATGTAGTTTCTCACTATTTCTAAAATGAGATAAACCTAGGACTTCAGCATTCGTATGAAACAAATGATGATGTTTTTTTACAAATACACATACAGCTAATATATATAAACACGGCAAAGGTAATATTTTAAGTGACTTAAAAAGTGGCTTGCATGAATGTAATTGATTGACATTACATATCGCGCGTATACACTTCTTTTGAACTCTAAAGAGTCTAGTTAATTCTACAGAATTCCCCCAAATAGGAATACCATACTGCAAAACGGAAGAAACATACCCGTGACATGCTAACAGAGATGCCTTTAATCCTGACACTTCTCTAATTCTTCTCAACACATATACAAACCTATCGATTTTATTGCAAAGTAAATCAATATGCGATTTCCAGTTACAAAATTTATCGATTTTTATTCCTAGGAATTTAGTACGATCTACATTCTCAATAGTAGTATTATTTAAAATAACATCCAATTTTTTAGTAACTCTATAATTCAACTAATTTTGTCTTCGTAAGATTTATTTTTAGATTATTTTCATTTAACCATTCTGTCACTTTAGTCAAAGTTTTACTTGTTTCTTCCAATAAATCGTTTTCATTTTTGCTCTTGATGAGAAGTGTAGTATCATCAGCAAACAAAATTGAATCATGATTGATAGCATCAGGCAAATCATTTATGTAAATTATGAAAAGTAATGGCCCTAAAACACTACCTTGTGGTACACCACAGTCATTAAAAAGATAACTTGAAGTATATACTTTCTTGCTGTTTCCATTTATTTTTGAAATCTCAACACATTGCTTTCTATTCTCTAAATAGCTTTTAAACCATTGTAATGAATTACCTCTAATACCATATCTCTCAAGTTTCGTTAACAAAATTTTATGTGATACAAAATCAAACGCTTTACTCATATCTAAAAATACAGCAAGGGGAAACTTTTTACTATTTAGGCATTCTCTTACTTTTTTAACTAAGTCAAAACAAGCACAAACTGTAGACCTACCTTTTCTAAATCCGTATTGATTATTTTTTAATAAATCAAACTGAAGAAGATAACTGTATAATTTGTCATACATTATTTTTTTAAAAATCTTAGAAATGACTGGAATTAAAGTTATTGGTCTATAGTTGTTCATGTCACACCTATCCCCTATTTTAAATAATGGCTTGACAATAGACTTTTTTAAACGATCAGGATACTTTCCTTCTAAAAATGATAAATTAATTATATGACAAAGAGGCTTTGATATCACACTGGCAACATTCTTTAATATTATTGTGCTTATATTGTCATAGCCAGTTGCTCTGGTGTTTTTCAATTTATGTATAACCTTAACTAAATCATGCTCATCAACTAGTGTCAAAAACATAGTTTTACTATGATTAGACAAATGACGAAATTTTATGCTATTTGTAGAACAAGCCTGATTTTTATAACAAGATTTAGTTTGATTTATAAAGAACTTGTTGAAATGATTACAAATTACTTGAGCATCAGTGTATACCGAGTTATTTATTTTAATTTGTTCTATTTCTTCTTTAGATATTTTATTTTGAAATGTACTTTTGATTATATCCCATGAAGCTCTACATTTATTAGAAGACTGTTCAATATATTTTAACGATGCCTGTTTCTGTGATTCTATTATACATTTAGATAATACCTTTTTATAGCGTAAGTAACTTGTCTTATTTCCCTTTTTGTTAAATTGGGAATAACGATAATTTAAATATAGCTGACGTTTTACTTTACAACATTTTAAAAGATATTGTAGAGTGTAGTGTCAGGATTCTCCGACACTACCCTCGGATAAAAGACAAAGCAAAGGATGGGGGAAGCCAGACAGGTCGGTCAGGTTCGTGAGATTTAGCACTCGATACTCTGTGCCTACCCCGTAAGGCACTTGGCTTGAATATATGTATGTATGCATGTGTATACCCTACATAAAACCAGCCTCTTGTTGAATTAGTTCCTTGCGTATATATTAAAATCAAGAATGAGATGAGACTGATGTAGATTTAAAGTGCATTAAATTCTACAAATTCCATATACATATATGGTAAATTTTAGATTTATAAAGTAAAAACTATTTAAAATAAATGATTTTTCTATTCCATGGCAACTCTTTTTTTCTTTTAACTTAATTATCAAAAAGATCCGTATCTTTTTAACCTAATACATCCACGGACATGAGTTTAGTTCTAGACGAAGCAATTGCGCCCGTATATCTCGCACGTATACTCACACAACGTACCTTTGCACGTACACGCAAATCGTCCGTCTCGCTCATTGCAAGCATTTTGATCGCGAATCAGGAAACACGACGCATCATCTGACGAGTTCCCTATAGCTCAATAATTATAAAGTATCTCGAGTACGCGACATACTCCAACGGGCGTATTTATACGCGTGTAGATCTACGCGCTAAACCACACACCGGCTCTAAGCTGCTACAAATTCCTACAGTAAATTGACACACTCTATTCATTCATTTTAGCTACTTACCCTTCTTTTATTGTCACATTATTCATTATTATACAGTTTGTTAATCTAACTTTGTTCTCGACAACACAATTCATTCCAATAAAAGAACTCTTTATTGATGTCTTCTCACTGATTACACTTTTTTCACCAACAGTACAATTCTCATCTATTTGTTTAGTTTTGACGTCACTACCTGAATGGATTTTTTCACTTAAAGCTGTGCCTGTCACTTCTTCCCATTTCGATAATATCTGTAATTGTTGCTAACATTAATATTATGAATGTAAAGATGTGTTAGTTTCATACATATAAAATACGGACATCTTGATATAAAGACTGAAGTTTATAATATTTGTATAAAGATACAAACTACAGTCTATCATAATATGTGGGACGGACATAAGTTACCTCTTACATGGATGACTTACGTGATACCTAGGAGGTATGTGAAATAACTATAAAACAGCGGTAAAGCAGACAGTATGATGATAAATTAAAATAGCTGTCAATGATTTTAAAAGGGTTGACCTATTGTTTCCTATTTTTTGTTTTATTACTCGTACATAAAAATCATGACATTATATTTTCAGAAGGTATTTGATAAAGACGTAACCAAAAAGTATATACACTAGTACTATTTAAATTATGCGCTTCGGCTTTACATTTTATACTCTTTTAACACTTTTATTTTTAAATTGGCTGACCTAATCTAAATTTAAACGAAATGATTAATTATGTAATAACAACTCTGTATCTTCAGAATACGTTCGGATATCCGAAGCTTGACAAATATAGCCGAAGCGCAAAATTTAAATGGTACTACTATTAGTGTTTGTTGAAACAAGTAAATAAATTGATATAATTTGGTACTGATTTTAACAGGGATAAGAGATAACACATCATTCAATAAGTCTCGGGACTAACTAGGAACAACACATTTTTTTCGAAAAATGTCTTTTACATTCATCAAAATAATCACCTATAAGTGCGATACAATCATTCCAATGATTTTCTAACTTTTCGATACCATGCTTGTAGAAGGATTTCTCCTTGGCTCAGTTTCAGTTTCAGCTATTACTTGAGCCAAATCTTCTTCCCTAGAGCATCCTTTTGAGATCAGCAAAGAGCCAGTAGTCGCTGGGGGCCAGATCTGGACATTATGGTGGGTGGGGAAGCAAATCGAAGCCCAACTCGTTCAATTTGTTCATTGTTTCCACTGATTTGTGGCACGGTGAATTGTCTTGATGAAAGATGATTTTTTTTCTGCATGTGGGGTCGTTTTTCACGATTTCGTTCTTCAAATACACCAATAACTCAATGTAATGGTCGCTATTGATGATTCTTCCCTTTTCAAGGTAGTCGATAAAAATTATTCCGTTCGCGTCCCAAAAAACTGACGCCATGACTTTGCCAGCTGCCTGTTGCGTTTTCGGACGCTTCGGACTACTCCCACCGGCTGCATGCCACTCGTCTGACTGCCGATTCTTCTCTGGAGTGTAATGGTGTATCCATGTTTCGTCCATTGTCACATACTGACGAAAAAATCCTGTTTATTGCGAGTAAACCGTGCCAAACAGGTCTCTGAATCGTCTATTCGTTATTGCTTTTGTTCAACTGTGAGCAAGCGCGGCACCTACTTGGTATATACCTTTTTCATGCCCAATTTTTTATGTAAAATCTTAAACGCACTTCCAGTCGATATGTTCACGATCTCATGGCTCAGAAACTTTCGTTTTGCGGTCATCCATCACTATTTTCAAAACTTGCTCAATATTTCCCGGAGTTAATGCTTCATTTGGCCTCCCCGAGCGTTCTGCATCACTTGTATCAGTTCGAACGCGTTCGAAATCAGCATATCACCGACAAATCGTTATTTTTGATGGAGCAGAGTCTGGATAACACTTTTCAAGTCATTGCTGAGCTTACACTGTATTTTTCCAATTAAATAGCAATGTTTTATTAAGACACGATATTCGTTTTTTTCCAGATTTTGAACAAATGCAAAAGAAGACTCACTCTCACCACAGTAGCTTTGTTGTTTATGGTTCGATTGACATGAATCACGCCATCTCTGGGTTAGTCCCGAGACTTATTGAACGATAAGCTATACCACAGATATAAGAATAGTTTACATGGAGCGCTGCGTAAGCCATTTCAAATGTAGTTTTGAGTCTGGGCGTTCAGTTCGCTGTTCATCAATTTTCTGTACGAGGAAGGACACTTTACGATGAAATCCTACTTCAGAAAAAAGCCACATCGTAAATAGACCTGGATTAGCCCGGATACGTCGACAAAAAACGATATTATTTTATCTACCAGACGTCACATAATCAATGATGTCTCTGTAATCAATAAGCTGAAAAAAGGCAGTGATGATCGGATGGTAAGAGGCACACTGAATATCAACAGGCTTGAACGGTCACGGCTGATGAGGTCTACGCTCAGTCCAAACCCAGTCTAATGCAAAAATCCCGAAAACTTTCAGCTCAAACTTCAAAATCGCTTGGAACGCCTGGCATAATGGGAATCAAAAGACGATTTGAACAATGGACTTGTGTAAGCTGTCCAAGAGGTCTGGTCGAAATGCTTTAAAACACGAAACAAAGAAAGAACTGGAAAGCTCTAAGACCTTACTCTCAAACTCATGGGCGAACGGGATAAAATGCGATTGCAGTCTTCAGTTGACATGCAAAACTACAGGGAGCTAAACAGACAAATCTCCAAGGTGCTGCGGACAGATCTGCGCATGTTTAATACGTCTCATATTAAAAAGACTATCGAGCGTAATAAAGGCTCCAAGGTGTTCGCTGTTCTGTTGGTCAGACCCAATTGTTAAACTGAAGACCGAATATAGCACCGTAATTTCATTTAAGGCTGAGATTTTGAGAGAGGTTGAGAAGTTCTTTAGATAGCTGCACAATTCAAAACGACCCATTGTTAGTTTGGCTAAAGACCCTAGAGCCAAACTGACCCGACATTACACCGAAGATATCCCGGACGTCAGCCTGTACGATATTCGCATGGCTATGAAACAACTGAAGAGCAATTAGGCACCGTCGACGACGCCGAAGACGGAATTACTGCTGAGCTTTTGAGAGCGGGTGGAATACCAGTACTTAAGGTCCCCCGAAGCTATTTAATTCCGTCATCCTCGGCGCCAGTGTTCCAGAATCGTGAACCAGAAGTGGTGGTTCTCTTTTTCAATAAAGGTACAAATTCTGATTGAAACTATAACGTTTTTATTTTCAACTAATCTGACTTCTGAATCACGTTTACAAGTTGTTTTCAAGGTTCATCACAAACCGAATATCACGCAGGTTGGACGATTTTCAACCTCCTAAACAAGCCGGGTGTGTACTTGTAATATAGCACTTCAAACAATATAAAACCAAAGGAGAGAGCAAATTGCTAGTGAATAATTTTGGCCACTTGATTAGGCCTGCACAAGTACTCGCTATAGGCAAGACGAGAGCAACCGGAAATAATGTGTCGTAAAGACATACCAGGATGATGGCACGCCCAATATTGGTCAACAGTGCCATACTTTACGAGTCATCCTTCTAGTCGGCTAAAGCACAGACAAAACCTTCAGTTTCTCCAAAAATATCACCAAATCGCAAACCAAGAAATGAACACCAGTAAATTACCATCAAATCCATATAAAACCTGATAGAACCGTCTACATAGCACTTTGCTCTCCCACAAATTTAAGCGGTCCCGTGTGCTATCAGCTTATTCTAGATCTCTTTGGCTAGGGAATGCATTCCAAACTCAACATGAAGGAAGTATTCTCTGCGAATATATATTTCACTGTCATGAAAGTTTTTGAAATTAAAAAAGCCACAACCCCTCCGTGGAATACACAATCTCATAACTGCTAAGCGTGGATGATGCATACGGTACGTTGTTAGTAGTTTACGGACTTTACGATCCAAGACAATTGTAAACGAAAACAGGCGTTACCCAATTTTTTTTTAAAGTAGCGCCATGTATGTTACCCCCTGACAAAATATTTTTAAAAACTTTAAACTTGTATATTGGTAATACGTTGGAAAAACATAAAATCCCAAGCATATAAAGACAATATATTCAAAATATGCTAAGATACAAAACAATATGCTTGCAGATTAACGAAAACAAACAAAATATTGCTACAAAAGGTAAACTGTATTAAATATGGTTATAAATAGCTTTTACATAGAACTAAATAGAGAAGGTACATTCACAGTAGGTTATGCAGATGGCATAACAATACTCACTAGTGTAAGCAATTACAACATACTATGTAATACGATGGACTGATCACATACGAATATAGAGATTTTTAAAATTTTGCGACAATCATAAAATGTAAATCTATAGATCTGTCAAATGAAATAGTTTTGAATAGAACCTTAATTAACATTAACCAATGAAGTACAATATCTAGGTGTAATATTAGACGATAAACTAAAATACATTTACATTACACATACATTGGCAAAATGCAGAAGGCTTTTGGATATAAGATATAAAATGAGAACTGAAACATAACATAATACGGTGGCTTTACACCACATAGTATAAAGATAGAATTATGGCCAAGAACCAAGCTAAGTACAGTGCAGAAACATCTCGAAACTTCCAAAGAAAACCTTGTTTAGCAACTACAGGATGAACAACAATTGCGGCCAATGACACTGTTTTAGGAATCACTCTAACTTTTCATTCAACAAGAGCACAGCAGTTTAACTCTAACATTAAAAGAAAATTTGAAAAACAAACACGCCATATAGAGCAACACTAGAGGAAATAGAAAATATCTAACCAGTAATGATGAAAATGGCTACAAAAGCAATGCTGGAAAGAAAGTTAAAAGAAAAAAATAATTACAATTTATGTAGTCATTATTCTTTTAATGTTAATAAGATTTAGAATGCATGGGTACTTAAAGAAATACGAGCAACTATCAAACTTGAACCATAATGGAATAAAGTACACACTGGGTCATTAGGAAATGAAGCTGACAAAGAACTGGCTAGAAAGGCGTCAGCAAAAATAATCTCAGGGCCAGAACCAATAATTCCAGTACTTTTTTAATCCGCACAGATACTAGATTACACATTAAACACAAGAGAACATGGAAAAAGCTTTTTCAAGCTTTTTTGGAACATGGAAAAAGCTTCCAGAAATAGACAATCTAATGAGGCCACCCCAGAAATAAACAGGACAAGATTACTATAGTTCCATTTACTAAGAGGCGCTCACTCGATAAACTGAAAGAACTATGCTTTTTATACTTTTAAAGGAGTTAATATCTGGGCTTAACTCTAGACCAGAAATTAACCTAGAATTCTCATATATAGCAGACATACTACAGACTACTGGGACCTACATGGTGTTATACAGCCATAATAAGAGCATCAGATGGTAAAATACTACTAGTTTAAGGATGTTACTATTCAGAGCAGAACTGCATTATAAATAACATGTTACAGAAATAGCGTATAGTAGTAATAGTGTTGAAGAGTTCGGGTTAACAGATAACCCCGAGGATAACTACGATCTGGATAGATCTACTGTGATTACCTTTTTTTATTCAACAAGTTTACATACATTCCGCGAGGCCGACAGTCTCTAGGAACTATACAACGCACTTTGGACTTATCAACTTAATGTTCTAGGGATTCACTATGTGGTCACCTCAGGAATATGCTTCTTGCTTGATGAAGTGCTGGGCACTCACAGAACACGTGTATCGCCGTTTTCTCTGCTTCCAGAGATCTACAGTTAGGTTTCTCTGTTAGGCCCATTCTGCTTTGATGTTTTGTTTAACCTGCAGTGACCTGTCAACGCTCGTTTTTCTTTTTACTTTTGACACAAAAAATCCTAGACAGATTTAACCAAACTTTCTGTGGTAGTAGCTTATAGCCCGGATCAACATTAAGGATACATAGAATGTTTTCTTTCCTAGACTACTAACCACAAAAAGTTACTTCAATTACAAACCATTGAAAGTTGCAGGCAACAGCTAGAAGAAAATAAATGAATTGGTGTGGCTACTAATTTCAGCTGATAGGATACCTAGATTTAACAAATTTTATAATAATTGCAAGAAAAACGTTCTACAGGTGACCAAATTAATTAATGGTTAATCACCACCCCAGATAGTGTGTTTTAAGCTAAACAGTCGATTATAACATTTAAGTAATGTTTTGCCTATGGTGAACAGTAACTAGATTGAAAAAAGTTTACGATATGACCGCCGATTAAAATATAACCATCTATTTGCTCGAACTCGGGCATTAGCGCCCATGACCAGCTGAAGCTGAAAGTGTCTTCATCAAACCTCTGACTTCCTCTTTGAAGATATTGTTTTGGAGACATTTATTTATTAACCGAATTATTTTCTGTATTATGGTAGGGAGGGTAGGATAACCGGTAGACTTGCACATTGTCTCATACTCCAGCCACAGGGTAAAACCAGCCTAGAGATTCTCTGTTGTAGGACACGTTAAATATTTTTTTCGTAGTAGGTAAATATTTCGTCCCGTCATAAAATCTGTCTGCTTGTGGTCCCTCAAATATTAAATATTAAAGAAAAAATCAATTATACTTACCTTACTATTAGAAAGATAAAGAGTTGAAAGGGTATTAACTCTGATACCAAAAACATTTTTATCAGGTATGTGAGCATAACACCTAATTAAGTCATTGCTGTATGCACCTTTATGACCTACTTTGTGATCATTGTAAGAAGACATTTCCCTTATCTTACTTTCATAACCTTGATCAATGGCATAGTCAAACACATCATCTGCTATATCTACATTTTTTTCCGACGTTCCTTTTTTTTCAATAGGATTTTTAGGTTTAGTCAACTGTTTTTTGACTATATGTGGAATAAGCTCCCCTTTTAAGGATGTAAATTTGTCCATTTCTACAATATAATTAATAACCCAATTCTTTATGACATACAAATGTGCATCCAATAATCTGCTGAACATACTAATAGAACTAAATTTCTTGAGAACGAATCTTGGTATTGTCACATTTTCTTCAAAATCACTAGCACTTGCTAAAAATACAAGCCTCTCTGTATCTTTGTCTATACATACAAGATCTTTATCAGGTTTTGCTTTAGTTTTAAGTCCTGGTAATTCAATCCATTCTTCTGGTCCATTATTAAAAAAAAGGGATGCCAATGTTGCATCATGTTTGCGATATAAGTTTAAAACATTATTTAAATGTATGTTGGTGATAAGATCACAGGATACAATCACAAGATCGGTTGTAACCCTGCTGCTGATGTGCTTCAAAGAGTTAGCTGTACCCCAATCCTCTTCTGATGGTATTACTATTAATTCATATTTTATTTTTAATGGACACTTTTCTAAGGCACTCAATATGTTTGACTTATCTTCATCTAATACAACCACCATGGTTTCTGTAAAAAGATATTGTATGATTAATCGAGATTTATTTGAAAACAAGATACAAAAAATATTACCTAAATCACATTACTTTGCCAAGTTTGATGATCGGCACATGTGATTCATACATCTCTGCTGAAAGTACAATATGATATCAATACCTTCCATCAAATACATTGGACAAAGGCCTAGACAAGTAGTATATCTTATACCTTTTAATGAGCAATTCTTGTATATTTATAAATATATAATTGAAATCGCGGAATCGGTTCCAACAATTTTAATGAAATTTAGTATGTAGGTAAATCGTTCTAACTAAGAATCACTTAAAAAAAAAAATACAGAGCAGAGCTCGGCCATCCACATATTATGTTTTAATTGTCATATTATCTTAATACAGATAAATTGATTCACTGATGTTAACCTAAAAATGATTAGAAAATATTAATTTAGCATACATTCACAAACTTTTTACTTTGCAAACACCTTATTAGGAAAATGTATCATTTTACAAAAACTAACTACCTATACAAATACTCAAATCGCAACTACATTGAAATAGAAATGTATAAAGAAATAGATATAAAATGTTTATTTGATATAATTATTTGCACCAATTGAAATATTTTTCAATTTCATACATTTACCAAGTCATCTAAGTGTTCATTAATCAAATAAAAATGATCAGTAGCACAAGTACCTATAGGTTGCCTTTTACTGCGGTTAGGCGATTAATACATGGCACCGCTCACTGTCGCACGCACAGTGTGCCGCCTACTATTAGCTAGTGGGACAAAATTATTTTATGACTTATTATGGGTCTTTTCTAAGTATTGTGTCCTGTATTAAAAGAAAATCTGTGACATACAGTTTTTTTTTACGTTTACTAGGTTTATGTAAAGAAAACCTCCTTTCTCCCATCCTGTAGGTATAAAACCTATAGCTTAGTTAGATGTAAATATCCTTATTATGGTGTAAATTTTTCTGTACTTCTACATTTGTTCCTGTAATAATCTACGTTTACCTAGAAAACTGTCCAGGTAATCGTAACTACGTAAATTCAAGTTATAACAGTTACAAAAGTAGGATACCATTTACAGCTGGCAGCTACCTTATAGCTATTGGCCCCGAGATTTTTTAAAAGAAAACATATGATACAGGAAATAAGAAATATATTTAAAAACATTCAAGTATTTTATAAACAATTTTTATTTTACAATATTTTAATACAAATTTCTTTATCTATTTAATTTAGTGAATCAACAACAATACAACAATAACAATTATTTACAATGTATTTTTACATCAATTAAATTAGTAATAACTATAAATACGTAGGTATAGGTACAACACAAAAGAAAAATATTTAAACAGAACATAAAAGAGCAGAAAATTAATAGTCATCATCAGAAATTTCATCGTCCTCACTCTCCCAATCAGTAGAATTTGACAATAAGCAATCGTCCTCCTCTATTACGCGAACTGATGATGATTGAGATGGTAATGAAGGTGGGACAATCAACTGCAGAACCTCCGCGTGCAAAGCAGTGGTCTTTTTACGTGGCAACTCTCTATAAGCGTAAATTACAGGATCGGATGTAATCAATAGCATTCTCAAAAAATCTTTATTCGTAGCAACTCGAGATCGTTTCCTTGTGTTTCGCTCACGGATTCGACGACAAGCTTTATTTCTTTCCTCTTGGGCTTCTTCAGAAAGCTGCAATTGGAAGAAGACAAGATTTTATCACTTCCGTACTGTGCACTAGTATCTTATGCACAATAACGGGCATGGGATACCACGAACACAGATCAATATATAATTTTATAGCAACAGAGCAAAACTTTTCGAATTTCACAAAAATTTTGTCATATGACAGAGTTCTTAAAATTACATGAAATCTTCGAATAAGAGTTACATCCAACCCTGTTATTTCGCTGCTGAGTTCAGCATTGGAAAAAAATCTACACGCAGTGTTTCCATCATTCGTATTGCCATAGCCAGGTTTTGGTTTCTCTGCTATGAGACCCATATTATGATCTTTAAAAGATTTTAAGATCTCCTGTGAGCGTTGCTTCAGAGCAGCTTTATCGTTGTCGCCTCTGACTAGCCACTTTTTTTTGTATCAAAACGGTAACTGATATGAAGCATACACTCAAAAGTCCGAACCCAGGCATGCAAAATAGATAAACCGAATCCATAATGTTCTTCGTTGCTAGTATAACTCCCTGATTCCTCTTTCGTCGAAGACGGAGTGGCACCACAAATATAACATGTTAGTGTTGCCCGCGTGTCCGTTAAAGCGTTACATACTTTTCCATCGGTCATCGTCAACAATAAATTGTGTTTAACGGAGATTTGAGTTCCATCCACGCCACAAACCCTTGGAGCAAGCTCATTTATTTGCTTTAAAATTTTATTAGTTTTGTCTTTGGTGAACTCAGTTGTCTTCTTAGTGAAGACGAAAACAATAAAGGGTAGAGGATGGTCGCGGATTTTTCCAAATCACAATGTCGTTTTCTATCAACTGGGACAAATGAGTAAACGAAAAGAAATTCGTCAGTAGCGGTTTTGACTTCGAACTGAACTTTCGACTTTCGTCTGAACTTCCGTCACAACGCCATTTACTTATCAAAGTATAAGATGAACGAGGTAGCACACTTTTAATAACCTCAGACTGAGCTTCAATTAATCGCTCAGTAGTTTTATTTAAAATTGTCTTCAGTTCAGTTCACTTCAGCTCGAGTTTCAGTTACAGAAATGTGTTCATCGGAAGGACAACAAGAATCTTTCGACTTACCTAAACTATAGAATGATGGATAAACTGGATGTCCCGCCTTCAATGACCACTTTCTTGTTTGTACGCACGCGTACACGTGCGTAGTCAATTCAGCATCTATATCATAAGTTAACGCTTCGCCCGGAGTTAATTGCCTACCTTGATCACAATTTTTTTTCGTTTTTGGAGAATCGCCACAATCGCACTTTTTGTTCCCAAGAAATCTTCAACTCTTCGTCTCTTTGTCTTTGACGACGAATCATCAAAACAGTTCTTGGGACGTCCTGCAGTTGAAGTTCTTGTTGAAGTTGATGGCCAGTTTATAGATACCGTAAGTTCTATTCCACTCCCTCAAACCAGCCTTTATGTATAATCAAAAACATTTCTTTGTTAGATTTTGTTGAACTCCATTTTTCTTTTAATTTCGATGGCAGGCTAGAAATTATCAACTTAAGTTTTTTTAAATTTCATCAGAAACATCTTGCAGACAATGCAGTTTTTTCCTTTTTTCTTTATTGGGGATTGGTATGAGTCAAATTCAGAAAATTTTACTCGAAGAGTTAAGTTCAGAAACTTTGTTGTCATTGAAACTGAACTGACAGTGGAGCAGAAGCGGGCTCGCGTGGAATGGTGCTCACAGATGCAACTGAAGTACAACCACGGACATTCTAATGCTGTTTATGACATTGTCACAGGAGACGAGATGAGGGTTTATTGTTTTGTACCCGAAATAAAACAGCAATCTTGTGAATGGGTGTTTGAAAATGAGAACAGGCCTACAAAAATGAGACAGGCGAGAAACGTTGGTAAAAAATTATCGCGTTTTTTCTTCTCAGCTACAAACTTCTTCACACCAAAACACAAACTAATTTTTAGCTTCCGAAAAAATACATCTCGTCAGTCATCCTGCGTATAGCCCCGACCTAGCACCCTGTGATTTCTGTATTTTTTCCAAAACTAAAGATTTGACGTTCAATTAGAAAGTAGAAAACATGCCTACAGATCTGTGGTTCTCCTGTTTTTAAAAATGGTACGATCGCACGAAAAATGTTTCATAATGTAAAGGAGATTATTTTGAAAAGCATGAAACATAACATTTTGGTCATAACATGTTGTTTTTTTTACGTTAAGCTAAATTTATTGCTTGCCTACATATGTGTACAGTTTGTAATATAATAGAATATTAAACAAAATGTGTCCCAACATGCAACCCAATGTAAATGCAAATTATATAAGATAAGGAAAGACAGCGAAAGTGAAGAGGTAAACAACTTCAATATACGTAAATCCAAAAAAAATTGCTCCATACACCGTAAAGATTAATGTTAACAAAGTATTGCTAATTATAAAGATAGACACAGTTATTTTTAAATTGTAAGTTATTCAATAGATATTATACCTACTAGGGAAGTAAAATATACTTTAGATAAAATTCAGCCGCTGGTTAAGTACATTGTAGGTGGGTAAGTCTTTACTTGTTACTATTCACAAATAATGGAAGCGTAAGGTATAGGGTAGCTTTCATATTTTACTTTACTATTGCTACTTAGCTCATTAAACATGATATGATTACAAACTTTTATTGGACATAATAATATATTAATATGGACGTGAGCTATAAGCAGACATTGCTCACAATATCATAATTATGTTATCATTTTAACAATAAATATTGAAAAAGTTTAAAAAAATTATCTCAAACATGGAAATAGTGCTGAAATAAATATATACATAAGGTCTGAGAGGGGAATCTGTCTGTGGCCTCAACCACAGACAGATTCCCAGTTCATTGAATTAAAATAAAACCTCTTCCTTCAACAAATGCTGATTTCACTAATCAATAGATAAGTACAGATGTTACTATGTTAACTGCAAAAACAACATCAACTTTTTAAATTACGATCAACATTTTACTTTCGAAGTGAGTTCCATGTGTTGACAAAAAATAAATTTCTCAGAAAATAGAAGTGTTTCAATTACAAGTAAAGCTAAGTTTAAACACAGTTACATTGGATTATACATGTTGCTTCATTTGGTTTTAGTTCTCAAAATATAAGATTGAAGAAATCCATCCAGACTACCAATGAGGCAACTCTGTCATATTGTGCCGATCTTGCTTCAGATCAGAAGCTGAACACATTATTCACAAAACCCTTATTTTTTAATTTATTATTGTAGGCTAAATTTATCATTTTTGAGTTTCGCCAGGTGGACACGCTAACCATGAAATAATCAAGGTCAATTTATGTCTTGTGTAAAAATTCATTTACGAATGAATAGTCACCTGTAAAGTAAATAAAAATTAAAAACCTAGCTGAAAAACTTTGAGTACGCACAAACAGAAACACTTTTTCTGCATGTTTATAAAACCTAAATTAATAGTTTCTCACCCCCCACCCCTCCACAACTACAAACACAATTTCCATATGCATTGATTATTCATTTTCCCAATTATGATTTATTACATTAATTAAATTAAAATTAACATTTGAATATTTATTAATGTTATATAAGCTTGTAAAACTATTTTTTAAAAATAATACAAATAAAATCGTGAAGAATAATGTTAGTTAAGATAAAGGAAGAGTGAGATATTCTAACATAAGTAATGATTCTGGTTGTCTGGTAGAGATTGCTTTGAGCGATAAGACCGCCATTTGTACATTTTTGTTTTGTAATATTTTGTTTGTGTTTATATTGTACAATAAAGAATAAATAATAATAATAATAATAATAATGATTTACTTAAAAGCTAACAGTTAACATACCATGCTACTTATGTAAATGTTTTTTACAGAAATAAACATATTTTTAATTTAATTTTTCATTAAATAATTGTTTCATTGACTGATATAGTTAATTCCGGCCCAGTGGTAATTTTTATAACAATGTCAATGCACACAAGTACAGCTTGCATTGTCATTGTGAATAAAGATTTTCTGATTCTACGGTTTATTAGAAAATAATAACGATCTCATAAACAACACAAGTATACTTAAAGAAAGATACTGATACACAAAAATAAAGCATCTTATCACCCATATCCCAAAGAAGTAGGCAGAGGCACAACCAGGGCACCAATGAGTAGCTGAAGACTCTAAGTCCCGCAATGTGATAGGTGGCAAACTTAATGCTAATGCCAACTGGGCACATACCCACTCCCGGGCAACTTTATTTTTAGCAGAAAATTCAAAACAATGGACACAAATAGTGACCTCAAAATAGCAAAATTAATAATACAATTTATACAAGTAGTGTATTCACTTATACACCATATATGTATCTATTTTTTTCAGGTTACCTATAAAAATACAATAAATCATATTTTTTCGGACCAGCCTAAACAAAACATATATCTACTTTCAAATCATGTCAATGATAAATCACTCAAATTCAAAGGAGCCATACTTCCAACACTGTTCTACACTTGTATAATTTTACAAAAAGAAAATTTGATTTTAGCTTTCATTTTAGTCTAGCAAATTTAAAAATAACAGTTTATGAAAGTTAATCTATTGCCTACAAAAATATAGTTTAATAGTATACATACCCATAAATAACAGGAAACATATATGTGATTAGTCAATACAATATTATCAAATAAATTTATATATTCCTCCAAAATAATGCTATTCACTCATTAAACAATACTTCACCTTGAAAGCCTGCCTTCTCTAACATATTTAGAGGATACCACAGAAGAGGATATGGTCCAACAGGTAACAAACATTTTGAAACCTTGCCTCCAACGTCAGGTAAGCGAGACCCCCTCCCAGCTGCCAAAACAACCGCTTGGAATTCTAATATTTTGTGCATTTGTTATTTTTTCAGCTCCAAGAACTGCGTTTGCAACAATAACCTAAAATACGATAATAGCCATTGAGTTTACTAAACCAATCTATTTGTCTTAATTTTAATTAAGTAATAGGGTGGCCAAAGACCTTTCTGATTACTTTGCTGTAATTTTAATTTAACAATATACTGCCGAATGCAAACTTTTATTTATTTATCTATATAATAATACGTAAAAAATTTCAATTTCTAGTTTCTACCAGTGTTGCCAGTGGCAGACACTAGACTATATAATAGTTAGTCAAAAGTAACACAACACTAATCAAAAAGTAACATTTTAGCGAAAAAAGTAACATAACGTTGTTTTTTTTTTACTGTGGAAACTGGCGAAATACGTTGCTAGGGCAATTTATTTATAAAATAAAACTTAAACACGTTCCTTGGCCCGTTCATTCCGTACATCAAGCCGTACAACAACAGATTAATATCGGTTGGCGACTAACTTCACTTCAGTTTTGTGTTCTATGTGTATTAGTTTAGAAATAGAAATATTTTATTTTATAATAAAGCAGAGCATCTTCACGCCCATAACTCAGAAGGGGTAGGCAGAGGCACAACCAGGGTACCCACGACTAGCCGAAGACACTAAGTCCCACAAGGTGATAGGTGGCAAGCCTATCGCCAACCGGGCACATATCCAATCCCGAGCAACATTTCTTTATTAGAAAATTATTGGAAAACCCAATTTTGTTTTTTGTTGCCCGACCCGGGATTCGAACCCGGGACCTCATGCAGTCAAGTCTAACCACTGAACCGCTAGACCACAGAGGCGATTATTTTATAATAGGTTACATTATCTCTTAAAAATAGGCATTGGTGCCAATTCGCTTGGTACTACAAACTAGTCTAAACTAACCTAAAATTAGATTTAGAGCTGTCTAATCACATTTGGTATTCTGCTGTGTATCTAAACTAAAATTTTAGCTTGACAGATTTAAAACATTTTAGTTGTTTAATTTAGGTTTTTCGTACTCTGATGTGCATGTTTCATGTCAAATTTCACTTAAAATT
The DNA here is from genome assembly GCA_002245505.1 of Calephelis nemesis. Lineage (NCBI taxonomy): Eukaryota > Metazoa > Arthropoda > Insecta > Lepidoptera > Riodinidae > Calephelis > Calephelis nemesis. The sequence continues at coordinate 65,449 of NJDD01001676.1, read as the reverse complement.
ACAAATGTGACTTGAAATTTAGACGGAAGTTTTTAGAAGACTATTTTTTTTTTTTTAGAAAGTTTAGTTTCCATATAAACTACTCTTGTTTTATTACAATTGATTGTTAAGTTATCATAAGGTAACTGGAGGTAGCCCTATGATTATAATAGAATTTTATTTTGATATCAGCATTGTTGTAGATTCGTCTAAAAAGTACTTACTTACCTACAAATTTAAATTCCAATATTCTAACATTCGTTTAACATGATTGCCTCCGTGATCTAGCGGTCCTGGTGTTCGATTTGACTCCATGAGGTTCCGGGTTCGATTCCTGGATCAGGCAACAAAATAAAAAAATGTTTTTTTTTCAATTTTCTAAAAAAATTGTATCTCGGGATTGGATATGTGCTCGGTTAGTGGTAAGCTTGCAACCTATCACATAGTTAGACATGAACATTTGGTACTGTGAACCTTTTTAGTAGGTATCTAGTGCTATAATATATTTAATAAAGATGCCTTTGATATCTCATAAATAAATCAAAGCCACATCTCAATTCCCAACTAGCTAAACATTTAAATATGTTGCTGCTACTATATTTCATTAGCACTACCATGTATTTGGGTATAACCGAAAAGGTACCTAAGTACTTGGCTTCATAAATGTAAGTATAAGTGATTGGTGTTCTGTTCTTGTAAATTTAAACATCTGTTGTTTATGGCAAGGGGCAGCATTTTTACCAAACAAAAACAGGCAGCCAGTAGATGTCCTAACCATTGGTACAAAACTTTAATTTGCATATGACACTTAAGCTGTTTGCATTTGGTCTATAAAGATTCATGAAAAGATTTTTTTTCAATACCATAGTTGCCGTAGATGGGACAGATTTTAATATAAAAAAGCCAACAATAAATCAGCCCAATGTTGCAGGAAGTCTTTTTTTCATATGATACAACAGGATTTTATAATATAAACAAACTAGGTACTTAAAGGTATGTATGGTAAAATTGTTGATTTTTATTGTAAGTATGTTAGAAAATAAAATTACTTATAACATTCAGTTACCTACACAATGCAAAGCCCAAGTAATATCTTTGAATCCAAATTTCCCTGGTTTAACACACATTGCAAAGAGGCACAATATTACATTAGATTGGTCTGGATCTGTTTTAACTCAACTTAAAGCTACTGCTCCGTTTGAAGATTTTAATTTTTTTTTATATTTTGTTGATCAAGTACCTAATAAATTCTTAAAATCCAAATGTTTTCTTTATTAATTATAATTCTATAAAACTTACATTTATAATTTTTTTACTAAGTTAGGTAATAAGCACATAGGTCTCCAGAAAAAACTTTGTCTTATAGATGTTATAATCATTGCATGCATGCTGTTCAGAGGCAGATGCGTTGGGCCTAAAGTGTAATCGTACTGGTTACTAAGATATATCAGAAATCTGTGTATGAGTGGTATAAAAGTAACCATGTTACTATGTATAAAAAGTAAGTAAAATAAAGATAAAGAACAATTTTTGTTTAGTTCTAAGTGAAAATTTGTAATGTACTCGTATCTTTTAAATTATTTTATGCAATTTAAATAATAATATCAATGTAATACCATTGCTTAATTGTCTATTGTAACAATATACATACTACACTATTTAAAGTGAAAATGCTTTTAAACAAAAACAGAAAATATCGAATGAGGGTTTTCAAAGGTTAAATGTCGATTCAGTACTACCGATTTCCAAAATCGGTCTCTTTGGCCCGAAGAATCGATTCTTCAATTAATAATCGATCTAAGATCGCCATCCCTAAAACCTACCCCTCCCTAGAAACCAGAGTTGCCAGAATGTTACTTTTGTAACATTTTTCGTTACTTTTGACCCTCCAATGTTACACGACATAAAATGTTACTTTTGCGTTACTTTTTAGATTTTCAAACAATAAAATATCGTCAATCGGAATGCAATTGAGAATATTGTATTTTTTCCTCATGTTGGTGCGATTGACACCAACTTGATACGAATATTCAACATGGCGGGATTATCAGGAGGACTGTTGCGATTGCAATATGCGATTTGGAATCGATTTTATATATGTCAAATCATCTTATTTATTTACTCCCGTGTATTTCTCTGTCTTTCATTCCGTTTACGCATTTATATACGTTTACGTATTTGTTGAGTTGTGATTCTGTCTGTCTGTGACGGGTACTGTCTTTTACTTGAGCCCATTAGTTTATCATTAACGAAAAACACACAAAGCAATTATGATACACATAGTAAAATAGCAAATATTAATATCATAATCATAGCAAAATTGGTTAAAAATCCCTACTAACATTATAAATGCGAAAGTAACTCTGTCTGTCTGTCTGTTACGCTTTCACGCCTAAACCAGTGAACCGATTTTGATGAAATTTGGTACAGAAATAGAATATACCCTAAGGAACAACATAGGCTACTTTTTATTGCAAAAAAATAGGGGAGAATGGGTAAAAAGAGGGGATGAATGTTCATATGGATATTCGTCATTTTTAAAGCTGTAACAGTGAAACTTTGTATTTAGACACTTTATGATAAGTGAAAGAACATAGGCTACTTTTAATAGCAAAAAATGGGGGAGAATGAGTAAAAAGAGGGGATGACTGTTCATATGTATATTCGTCATTTTTAAAGCTGTAACAGTGAAACTTTGTATTTAGACACTTTATGATGAACGAAAGAACATAGGCTACTATTTAATACTAAAATCCTGGGTAAAAACGAGGGAAACTATAAAAAAATGTTGGCAAGAATAGTGTTTTTATGGATTATGATCACTTGCTAGCATTCGACTTGCGGAATAGGCTGACCGTTAAGTATCTTTGAGGGACTTGGAGATATTTACACAGACGCAAGGGAGAAGATCAGCTAGCGCTCAGCGTCAAGCTCAAAGTAGAATCATTTTCAGAAGGTTTAATAGGAATGTTTTTGTTAATGCAGGATTCTATTATGACCACACGTTACAGTATAAAAATACTCCTTTGATTTTAATTGGCATTGTGATCCCTTAAAATTCAAAGATGAAACGCAGGGTTGTGCTAATGGTAAGGTATTATTACTTAGCTTGGTGAACCAGCTGAGCTGCTTAAGTCTCCGTTATTGTGCAATTCTAATGAATCTCGAAGATTTTTAAGCAATATGCGCAAAAGCAATAATTGTTTTCAAATGACGTCGTTACGAGTAGGTAGACACACACACATTATGCTAGGGCATTTTTCTGTGCAAGGTCAAATTTATCGCAGAATCTGTTCAAACTAATATTAAAAAGCTGAAGAGTTTAATTTTGTTGCTACAATTTCTAAATATGTGAGTTTCTGAAGATATCCCCGAAGGGTTAGTTCGGCCTAACTGTGCAACCAGAGCGCTCACGACTAGCTGAAGACATTAAATCCAATTTGGTAGATGACAATTTCTAAATGTGAGTTTCTGAAGATATCCCCGAAGTTCTGCCTAACTGCACAACCAGAGCGCTCACGACTAGCCGAAGATATAAAGTCCAATTTGGTAGATGACAATCCTGTAGCCAACCGGGCACTTATCCAATTCCGGGCAAGTGGCAACGTTACTATTAGGTAGAAAATTGAAACTTCACAATTTCTATTTGTGTTTTTTTGTTGCCCGGACCGGAGATTAAACCCAAGATTTCAAGAAGTCATTCCGAAGACGCACGGTTAGACCTCAGAGACAATATGTGTATTTCTAAAATTTCGAAAAAAAATCTGTTACACGTTTCCACAACTTTCTATACAGTTTAATTTCACAGGATTTGCCGAAGTGCAGATAAAACTGTGGAAATAATATTTATCTGAGGTGAAATTAGAAAAGAGAAAGTGTATGTTCAGTTTTGACGGCAAAATTGCTAAATTGATTTTAACATTAAAAAAATATATGAAACTTTGGATAGCAATATACCTTGGCTACATTTTATCTTAAAATTTTAACGAGCAGTGTTGGAGAGCTAAATATTAAATTAGTAGACTACGCGGGCGAAGCCGCGGGTAACAGCTAGTTCTTTATATTTTATCCCATGTATTCTAAGCCAAGTACGTTAAAAGTCAGCTGCTGGTTACAAAACTTGGGTTATGACGATGTGGAGAATCTTTTGGCTACTGGGAACCAGTAATTTTTAATATAAATTTTACATACTATAAGTTTTTAAAGGTTTTATCACATTTTTACTCACAAACACATTGGCACGTGCACACATAAACACACACATATACACAACACACATAGATACATCACACAACAAACACACACACTTATAATCAATATTATACACAACCAAATGTATTTTATAAAATCTTTAGTTTAAACTTTTTTAATATTTATTTAATATTTATTTATTTATTTATTGCTCTTCACAAAAACTGTTTCTTAAATTAAGTAAATTAGGTACACTTTTGTTAATATTTTGAATATACGGATTGAAAACCAGGTTTTGTGAGAGTCTGGTGCCTATGTTAAGTACAAGTACCTACTTGAATTACAGGTCACCAGGCCCCCGCCAATCCAAACGGTACAGATATTGATGCTATATAATATCTAAATAGTAAAATTAAAACAAATTGAAATTGAAATTAGAAACTAGACATTTATATGTGCTATGCTTCAGTGCATGTATGTGTACGTATATGCGACTGTTC
>NJDD01001676.1:18636-28969 GCA_002245505.1 Calephelis nemesis | reverse complement strand
TGTACACATAAGTCATAGTATAAATAATAGTATCAGTACCGGAAAATATCCCAATAAGCCTAAAATAACTATTATAAAACCAGTTTCTAAAAATAGATTAAGGAAAAAAAGGCATACTTCCGACCGTTTCCTTATTTTCTGATATTACATCAGCACGCAGCGAGAATATTGAACTTTGACAAGGGATTTTCAGGTCAGTCATCATTATCATATTGGCCATCGCTAATACATTATACCCATATATATTTTTACGCCAAGTCCCTTGCTTGGTACGCAGAGAGTATCGAGTGCCAGTACCATGATTTTTACAGCCCTTACTAGTTTCCTCCTCCTTATTAATTAGTTACTCTTTTCATACAATCTTTCTGTTACCGGAGACTTAATTCTTTAAGGGTAGTTCCCTTAGACTATTCCCAAGCAATTTTGTATTGGAATGTCAACCTAGATTTCCTTTTGAATTTATATTCAGCTACATTCGCATTGTCGGTATATTCAATATTTGTCAATTATTCATCTCCCAATTTTTTCACATGACCAAACCAACGGAACGTTCCTTTTACTATGGAAAAAAAGCAAACAGAAGCAAGGGAGTCACCTGATAAGAAATTATTACCGTCGCCCAAGGACATTCGCAGCACCCGAGTATCTATACCTGTTTGATGCGTTGCCGAACATAAAGCAATGAGCATGCTCTTAATTTGTTACACTAACACATTACATAAATCCCACCGCTAATCCGCTATTTGATCTCCCTATTGTGAATGACATTTGCATATTACTTTCAACAGCACCTTGGCTCATAATTTTGCTTTGAAATAGCGTACCTAGTGTTCCACGCTACTCACGCTACTTCACGCTATTCACGGCTCAGACTCCCCCTTTTTCGCAACCGCGGTGTACCAATCATTATTGTTAAAATCATTTGCAAAATAATCATATATTCATTCATTCGGTTATTCAGCACGCTATCCCTTACATAACATCTCAAATCCGTTCTGGCTAGGTCCCTCTTAAATTCCATAAACTTTCATTTCTTTGCAATTAAATGTGCGCCTTTTTTTCTAAAATCGTTTTTCATAACTGTGACTTGCGGGTACAGCTTGGATGATCTGGATCCCAAAACTACAACATCAGATACAAATCTTTGCAAATCAAACTTGTTCACACATATGGTTACCTACATTCATGATCTGTGGATGCATTTGTCAACACACATCCTTCTTGGACGCCACTTTTAATATAAAATCAAGGCGATATGCTACCGTCCACCCGAGCACACGCTTTACAATCTAAGAACATGGATTACTCAGTACACTTACTTGGAGATCGAATGAAAACGCTTCATGAGTTTTTTTCAGTTCCTTCTGATTAGTGTTTGCAACATCTATTTCAGCTTGCAGGTTTGAAAAATGGGCATTCATTTCTGCTACCGCTGAAATGAAAAATGTGTATTCGAGTATGTATTATAAATCTAGAAGAGCTGATTCTGTTTATTGAAGACATTTAAAAAATCTAGATCCTATTAGAAAAAGAGAGCAGAATTAATATGAGCAATTTTTTGTGTTTGATCATCATGAAAGTTAGCGACATAGCTGATTGAGTAATATTTTTTTGCAGCGAAAAACTACTCGCATTATAGAATCACAACCCTCAAGTATATAAATACTAAACAATTTGAATCTCGCAATGTATGTACTTTATTTCCTACGAAGTTAACTTTATTGTATAGATTTAATATGAAGGATAGTGTTGTTTGTCAGACATGTAACTTAGCACAAGTGGCAAACATGATATAATGGCGAGGTTCCAGTTGATCTATTTTGACTTAGTAGGTTAGTAGTTATTAGGGAAAGCTTATTTTAATTTCATAATAAAATAAGGTACCAAGTAACAGTACACTGTTAATACAATGTACAATGTACTAATATATAGGTATGCAAGACAAAAAATGTCTGATGAAAAAAAATAAAATCGACTTACAGTAACTTTTTACTACCATTGATGTGTAAAAGAAGCCTACAGATAGCACAAAAAATTACTTATAAACGTTTTGAATATGTTTTAAGCTCGAAACAGTTAAGATACACTAATTATTATCACAATCTAACTAATAACAAACAAACAAACACGTAAGAAAGTTATACGTGATTGAGTAAGTATCAGTGAAGTTTGGACACGGCGGATTTACATGGGTTAAAGGTACACCATTCTAACCAAACTTTTAAATGAATGAAATGTCCTATCTGATAAGTATCCAATACGAATTTCTTACAATAACGGCTCAATTATTTTAAAAGAGCTATGACGGGCTCATCGAATAAAAGTATTAGGACATGTAATCATGCTGTAAATATGAGGATAGTGAATTAAATTAACCCATAGTTGTTAAAGATAACATACCAACTGGATCCCCACTTATATTAGCTAACGCATCTGACATCGCTTCTATAGCTGCTTCGAGATCATGTTGCATTTGAGTTAATTGTTCTTGGTAATTAGTCATCTGAAAAGGAAATGTTTAATATTATTTTGTATGTTAAAATTAATAAGCCAACACGTGCTTACTTTCCGACCCTCTGTGAACTACATGTCAAATACCATCTTTCTGGTGCAAGTATTTTTTTATTTGTTTATGATTTAATTCGAAATAGCTTAACTGATCATGATGATATTCAGTGCAAGAGTAAACGTTGACAAGGAAACGAACATCAGTTTTACATCGATAAATTAAATGGAATATGGTTGGGCGTAATCAACTACTTTTGTAATCAGATAAATAATCTGATTGAAATTAATCATGATTACATCAATCATAATTACATTTGTAATCAGATTATATGCATAAACTTGATTAAAATTGTAATGATTATAATAAATTACTTGTTGCCTGCGTGGTCCAACAGGAATATTTTTTCGGGATAAAAAAGATGCTTAATCCAAGTTACCTTTTATGCGTGTACCAAATTTCATGAAAATCGGTTCAGCAGTTTTTTGCGTGAAGGAGTAATAAACAAATAAATAAACTTTTGCATTTACAATACTAATAGGATGCGGTTCGATACTTAATCAGTCAATCGTATCACGTATGCGAATATCTAAAAACTGCTAATAGAATTTCGACGGCATGGTTTGTTTTATACTATTTCATTATTTAAATCCTTAATCAAATACAAAAACGATGTTTAGCTTGTACTGTAATGTTTATTTCGAAGCGAAGATGTGGTGTGTGGGGTGCATTCTCATATGACGTAATCATGACCAAATAGATTACAAACTAATAATAATTAATCACTGATACGATTACTTTCTGGAATAACTTCCGTAATCTGTAATTATGATTGAAGATTACACAATGTAATCGCAATCTCTAGTCATTAATCTGATTTTGCCCAACTCTGTTACGAAGTATATAATTTGTTAATTAATGTCGGCGAGCTGATGAATTCATATCGACGTAAAGTCGCTTAAAATAGACGTACTGGAGTAAAGACAATTTCCCTCACAATTGTGCAAAACAGCACGGATTTGCATTAAAACATTGGATTATAATTTTTGGATTTATGTGTTGCAGAGGTTCTATTAAAAAGTCGAACCTACGCCGTTAGTTTTTTTATGGGCTTGACTCCACCCTTCTCAAAGTTGGATTATCTTAAGGTAAAGCAAGATAGGTAAGGAGACCAAATTAAACACAAAAACTTTTGTTTTATAAAGTTTTGTCTAAAAGTCAATAGTTTTCGACTAATCCGATAGGTAGAGGAAATTTCAACTTGTTAACCAAAGACACAAAGAATTCAAAGCAAGAAACATTTATAAACTTACACATTCAATGCATATTATATTACAATGGAGAAAACACACACCCCCATATATACCTATTAATGAGGTTGAAGAAATAAAATTCTTAGGTTTTGTACTAAAGAGAAATTGAAAGTCATTAACATTGCGCATCAGTTAGTTAAAGAATAAATAAATTTGCATAAATTTCCCTAGAAACTTATGCAGTACGAGTATATTATAAAAAACGCCGGTCTATTAAAATTCTACAAGCCTATACCTATGTAAAAAGATTAAGGCTAAAACTAGTGCTGGGGGCCTGCCATAAGCCCTTAAAACAGGAATGTTTTAATACTACATCGACTTTTCGTACCATGACGTCCCTAAACAACCTTGTTTTACGATAGTTTTACAATACTGTTAGATGGCAGTTTTGTGACGTATCATTCATTCATTCCGTACCATGATGTGAATTGTGACAGTAAGCAGTAATGTCTTTATGTCATAATTAGTTAGCGATATTAAAAAAGTTAATATTTGATAGCGGATTTAATATTGTTTGAGAAATTGTCCTTTACAAATATAAATCGAAAATTAAACATAAAATTGTTATTATGATTTGATTTTCGTTGATAAATGTAGGATTAGACTATAAATCAAACCATAATATCTAAAAATTGACGATAGCAATTTGGTGCAGGCCAGTTTTCAATATGGTGGACACTGACAAAAAACCTTAGATTATTTGTTCAAATTGTTATTTTCTTCATACCAGTAGGTAGGTAAGTCCAGCTCAGATTAGATTAGTAGTGGTAGAACGTAGTCTGACAAAAAAATCATTTCATTTTTTATTCAATTTGATAGCTAGTATTTATTTTATTACTTAACAAGTTAGATATGCAGTTCTTAACAATTTACGAAACTTTTTTTATGGTTTCATTTTTCGTGCACAATTATTTTTAGCTCAAATGCAGAAATAGGTACCTAATATATTCACGAAAGAATTGGCGTACCTATCGTGTTTTTTCTTATTGTTGTTATAGCAATAGCATCTATAACAAAGCTCATTAAGGGTGCCACCGCTTTACCTAAGACCATAGTATGACTTAATATGATGACCAAAATGACTAACTAGAGAAATGCATAACGAATAAAAACAAATAAGGATAAATTTATAAGTAAGGAATCTTAGTCTGCCGGAAGGGGACGTATCTAGGTAAGTTTTATACTTGACATTGGTTAATAATATTATGAAAAACAGATGGAAGCCATATTTATAAGAAAGAAGAAGAAGAATTAAAAAAAAAACAATTTAGCAATTAATAGACAAATTTTACAAAAATAATTCGTTCAATGGAGTAATAAAACAAGACTGATTTAAATGGTCATGGTACGAACTAAAGTAATGGTATTTTAAGACGGAAGTATAACTTTCCTTTGACAGGACTGCTTTGTCAAAGCTTATGGTAGGCCCCCTGGTCAATCAACCAAAGCCTATAAGCTTTGTCAAAACAATCTTATCAAAGGAAAGTTTTAATTCTGTCATAAAATATCATTACTTTAGTTCGTACCATGAGCTTTTAAATCAGTCTTGTTTTATTACCGCAATAAACGAATGATTTTTGTAAATTTTGTCTATTACCTGCTACATTCTTTTTTTTATTCTTCTTCTTCTTTCTTATAAATATGGCTTCCAATTGTTTTTCACAATGTTATGAGCTAGTGACAAGTATAAAACTTACTTAAATACGTCCCCTTTCGGCGGACTAGTTCGGCGGCTTAGTTATGAATGCTACCGTATAATATGTTTTAAATACACGACACATCAATTTCTAAGTGAATATTTCACTTGCGTATTTTAGCTAAACAAAATTGTGCTCAAAAAGTGAAATCGTAGGAAAAGATAAGTAAATTGTGAAGAAGTTAAGTAATATAAACATTTTTGCAATCAAATTTGGATTTTTTTTGCCACACTTCTACTACTAATATGAGACACTTCAACACCTTGTTCAAAACGACGATTTAAGCAAATAGTCTAAAATTTATTTGTCTGATTCCTCCATATAGAATATTGGCCCGCACCAATTTGTTTCATAAATTTTGTAAATTGGTAGTCTAATTATACATTTATCACCAAAATCAAATAAAAATAACAATTTTATGCTTTATTTATGATTTTTTTAAATGGCAACTTGTCCAACAATCTTAAATCCGCTAGCAATTATTAACTTTTTAAGATCGCCAATTATACGTAAAAACATTATTGCTGGCTGTCAAAATTGACATCATGGTACGGAATGAATGAATGATACGTCACAAAACTGCTATGTAGCAGTATTGTAAAATTATCCTGTAACAAGATTGTTTAAAGACGTCATGGTACAAAAAGTAGATGTAGAATCAGAATCAGAATAATCTTTATACACATGAACCATACAAGTGGTATTTGTGCGCGTCGACATTTTTTAAACTACCACCGGATCGGAATCGCGGCCTCACACTGAGAAGATCCGGCGAAAGAAACTCAGCGGGCTTGTCTTTTTTTCAATAATAATGTTTACAATATAATCTAGATTAAAATTACGAATTACAATCTGATTTTAACTTAAATAAAAGGTACAAAAAATTACATTACAAATTGCAGTGGGAGATTGAAACCTCTATTCCCAAGCATGTTCATCGTCCAAATACTCTGAGACCGTATAATAGCCTTTTTGACATAATTTTGCTTTGATACATTTTTTAAACTAAATACTCTGAGACCGTATAATAGCCTTTTTGACATAATTTTGCTTTGATACATTTTTTAAACTTATTTATAGGTACATCTCTAATACCAATGGGCAGCTTATTGTAGAAACGTATACATTGACCCAAAAAGGATTTACTAATTTTACGGAGACGAGTTTTGTACGCGGTTAGATTATTTTTATTCCTCGTTTTAATATCGTGAACATCACATTTTTTTGTAAACATACATAGATTTTTTTTAACATACATTAAGTTTTCATAAATGTATTGGGAACTGAAGTAGTATTAAAACATTCCTGATTAAAGAGCTTATGGTACACCCCCTGGTTTGATTTTACAGCAAAAAATGAGAAAATTGACAGAAATGGAACGCAATAAAAATAGTTCACATTTTTGATGTATAGAAAAACCTCCTTGCAAATTACTGCTAATGAAACGTAAAACTGATAAATTATTTTTCTTACGTTGTCAAGTAACGGTGTGAGATTTTTTGTTTCATCATTAATCACTACACAGTATAAAACAAAGTCGCGTTCTATGTCCCTATGTCCCTTTGTATGCTTAAATCTTTAAAACTACGTGTTGGTCCGGGCTCCTTTGCAGAATAGACCATCTGCCTTTCTTCCATCTTTGGTGTCTCGAGGCGGCGTTAATTTCTTACTATCAGAAAATCCGTCAGCTTGTTTGCCTTCCTCTAACATAAAAAAAAAATTCTAAATTAAATATTTACGATTTACAAATTACCCATTGGATTATTTCGGATTCAATGGAAATAGGCTCATGATAAAAGTCCGTCATTATATGCTTATATGCAATATTTCAAACATAATTGACACGTTCAATCTTAATATATAAAGATTTTTCTGTGAGTGTGTATGTCACTAAACTCCTTCTAGACGGCTGGACCGATGTTGATGAAAGTTTTTGTGCGTGTGCGTGCAAGGGAATTCGAGAATGGTTTAGATTCACAATTTGGTCTCCTGGAAAATGTTTTTTTAATCAATTTCTTAATAATAAGTCGTTGTTGATTTTGGAATGTTTCACATCGGATCCGACAGACTGCGCTACTGTCGATGCATTAATGTCAAGCGATACGAAGTTTGCTGGGTCAGCTAGTAACATTATATAAAGTGAAATAAAAGTAAAATTAGACAATAAGTAAGCCTTTTTTTATAATTGAGTATATCGTATATATACGTATATCCAGTAACCCCTAATGCCTAATGTAGTTTTTTAGTAGTTACGCCGCAACTAGTTTTGTATAAGCCACATGACCACAGGTCATGTACCTTTGACAGAGGTAACCGCCTGCGAGTTGCATCTCCTTGGCTTAATACTCAAAGCGTTTTCATTGTAAATGCGACAAAATTTTAGAGAACGGTTACAATAGAACGTTTCCACGTTTTATTACCTATGGATATAGCCTACCTATAGATATAGTGGTATATGTGATTATAAGTAAGCTCATCAATTCAATCTAAACAAGTCCAAGATAGTGGACAAGTGGGTTCTTGTAAGGAAGGATGGAGATTTTAGTATTTGGTAGCAACAGAGGAAGCATCAGTTTGAGGCTTGAGCGGGGTAGAATTTAATAAGGAGTGAAGAATACACAAAGCAAATAAATTAAAGAGTATTTCAAAAAGAAAGTTAGAACCTAAAAAGGCTACATACTCGTAATTTTCTAAAACGGAGAAAGGAGAAGACACTTTTTAAAGTATAAAAGGCAGCATGGCCTTAAGATGTTACAAAAATTAACATTACGTTGTATGAGTAAAAACATGACTGAAAATATAAACTAGTTTTGATGAGTTTAAGGAAAAGAACTTAAAGACTTAAGTAAAAAAATACTAACCAGAAAAATATTTTTTCGAAGATGCAATTTTCTAATGTAAAAACTAAAATGAATATTTATAACATGTGAATTGGCAGCATGGTTAAAGGAGGCCTATCCCATAGGGATAAAACAAAAAAAAAACTAAGTAAAACATCTTGTAAGTATTTCGTAAAGGGTTTTGGTAGAACTGAGAACAAGAAAGACGCAGTTTTTTAATATTAAATTTCATTTACACATTGAGTGAAATCAGTTAATCAGTTGGTTGTGTAGTTTTGTCAAGTTTAAGTCGAAATTAATATTTTTTATTAGGAATTTAAAATTTTCTTGTGGTTGTCTTGTTAAAAATACCCGATGAATCTTAAAATTGAAAATAAAAACGTCAGCCTACATAGCAATTATATAACGCACCTACCTGTGAAGATAAACCTGTATCTAATATATTTATTCGGTCCGCATAATCAGCCACTGCTGCTTCTAAATCATCCACCCGACTTTGCAGGCCTAATGCAGTATCCAATTGCTTGTCTGAGAGCACAAATAAAATTACAATGACAAAAATGATTCACAAACCAGACATAAAATATAATATGTATCAAATACCACAATAAAGGAGCGTACTCATTCCTTAAAAGGCTGCTGCGTATTTGTGGTACTTGTTGCAGATGTCCGTGGACAGCGGTGCTAACTTCTCATCAGGTGACTCATTTGCTTGTTTGTTTCCTTCTAATTATATAAAAAAATAATAACTACCATTTCAAATTCGAATAGTTTTTTTTTCATATAAAGTACCTACTAGCATAAAGTTGTAGGCTTGTGTCTCAAAATGTAGACACAATTTATCATTATCCCTTGTAATTTCAAAAACATTTTTATTACTGTGACAAATTATTGATTAACAGAACACAATAAAAATATGTCATGAAAAATACCAGTTCAATTAATATATAAATTGTGCCTTAAATGGAATTCCAACACGACAAAAGCTTAGAATCTATCCTAAAATGCAGTTAGTTGACGGTTCTCTCCTTTGTTATAAATTGAACCAAAATAACTCCTTATTTTTTTCAAAAACAGATTAAGTTATATTTTATAAGGTCATGTTAACGATTTTTGAAAACCTATTTTGATTTGACGCAAAAACGTCTTAAACTGTCATCGCGTGTTGAATGTCGTCACGGAGTGCCCAAGTCCTGAATTGCCACCTTGGAAATGAAATGTCATTGGATTTGGTACTTGTTTCTGAGCCCTTACCATGAGTTTACTTATTGTTGGCTTGTCAACTTTACTATACTCGCTACCGTCTCTGTCAATTATTTGTATGAAAACTTTAAACAACGCCTCTGGTGGTGACTAAGAGAAACACATTTTTAGACCAAAAGTGTCATAGATTTCGACACGTAACTTACCGAACGTAATCTATACTAACTCATGGTAAAGGCTCTGGACATGTTTAACTTAAACTACTATAGTATTCTATACTACTGCTACCACTGCTACTCTACTATAGTGCTACTATAGTATTCACTAAATANACTACAAATTAAGCGCTGTGAAACTGAAACCACAAGAACAGTAGTCAGCCTTTTTGTTGGTTAAGTTTTTAAACAAGGATCCGAGTTATTTGAAGTGACAGCTATTTTAAGAGTATATTTAAACGAATGATTAACTCTAAATAGCGTTTATGAATAAACTTTTTTAATGACATTGGAAGGCAAACAAGCAGACAGATTTCCTAGTAGTAAGAAATTCCCGCCGCCTAGAGACACCAAAGGTGGTAATGGTGCGTTGCCAACCAGATATCGGGATGTTAGGCCTCGAGCAAAAGTAAGTTTACCGGCTACCTTACCCTCCGAACCGGAACACGTCATGACGTTATGGCGGCAGGAATAGGTAAGGCGGTGGCATCAATCCGGGTAAGTCGCTGCGAAACTCTACCACCTAGTCAGATGTCACGGTGTTAGTGACGGCAAGCCT
>NJDD01001676.1:7017-18558 GCA_002245505.1 Calephelis nemesis | reverse complement strand
ACTGGGTTGAATTAGCGGAGAACCAATGAGATTGAATTTTTCGAGGTAGAGGTATTTGTATAAAGCTTGGATTTTTTTTTAAATAATGTTACCACCATTCTCATCCGGGTGAGTCGCTGCGAAACTCTACCACCTAGTCAGATGTCACAGTGTTAGTGACGGCAAGCCTATGCTCGCCTTTTACGAGCTGCCTGGCACAGGAAGGCAGATGGTCTATTCTTTAAAAACATTTTTTAAATTGATGATTAAAAGTCAAACAACGTTTATGAATAAGCCAACTTACCTATTGAGTTATTAAACATACACAACCATGTAGCCGTAACGTACATTATTTTTTTTTAAATTTAGAATCTTTCTTATTGTGTGTCAACATATTAAAAGTGTTATTTATCGTCAAAAATCCATTTAATTACAGTTACCGTGTTAGATAACAGCCTCAGGGAGGAAAAGGTACCTAGGCTACTATATACTTGGTTGACTTGAAACAGTTCTTTTTTCCTAACCTAATTTTGTAGCAATCTTCAAAGCGTTTTCTGCGTTTGTTACTGCTTTATTAGTCGGCGCTGTTACAGTTTTTATCAAACTATCATAAATGGCCTGCATAGCGTCACTGCAATAAGAGATAGGTAGTCTTAGCTCTAAATATGAAACATAATTATCTTATCGTTAATTTAGTTTGTTCTGTACCATTGAACGTGGGAACCCTGGAACTTCTCCCAACGAACATCAGCTTTTTATTATTAATTTTACATTGAGCTTGCTCAAGTACAAAGTTTTATATTTCTAAAGCCCTACATTTAATATTTCAATAATTTTGCTACGTATTGTTATAACCTTTTAACTGTTGGTCCAAATGCTTACTTCGGTCCAACAAAATCCTCGAAGTGCTTCACCAGCACTTTCGATAGGTACTCCTTCCATTCCTTTAGTGTTAGCCAGCCAGTCTCCGTCTAGAGACTTAGTGACAAATGGGATCACCTCGAAATTATGTTCTTTCCTTTTTTTAATCAATTCAGAAATGAAGAGACTTCAATTAATATACTAACATGAGAATAAATATAATAGTCAAACATATGAATACCACCTTTTTAGGTGGGTTAAAAATGTGCAATAGCTGCAGTGCAACTACAGATTTGAGAAATAAAAAAATACACATTTGCGGAATCTGAGTATTAAAAAGGTACTTATCACACAAAATAATTTAAGAATTCCAAATTATTCTTCCACATTGTGATGTGCAAAAATATTTATGGAAAATAATTATTTACTTACATATATTTTAATAAGTTTATTTAGTAATCACAAACAATTTCAAAATTTAAATAAGTTTAACCCTATGTATTTTACAATACAAACTACCGCCCTTTTCAAACTTAGCCAGTCAGGAGAACACACATCCAAACAAACTCCCCGGTATAAATAAAATAAGCGTATGCAATATGATGCTACAGACTACTGATGGAGGTTACACTTCTAATGACAAACTGATGTCATTTCCAAATATTGCTGACTCTCTCTAATGTATCTCTCTTTCATAGAGTCTTGTGAATTTTAACAAAGTCAAAATGAGAGAGAGGCCGGTACATTAGAGAGTGACAGCAGTATTTGGAAATGACACCAATAATTTATTAGGAGTGTAACCTCCAGCAAAGCTTCATAGTATAGGAGATGGCCAATACTAAGCGTAATAATTCGTGTATCCCAGATTTTTAATTGATAAGGTATCGTTGAACAAATGAAAATGGTTGACAAAGTAGGAAGAGCAATTGAAGACAAACAAATAGCTTTGTATGCCTTTCTGGATATTGAGGGTGCTTTTGATAGCACTTCAACTGATGTCATACTTCACAGTATGAAAAAATTCCGTATTGACGTAACAACAATACGTTAGATAGGAGCAATGCTGACAAATAGGGTAGCCAAGGTTTCTTTAATTGATGTGACCATCGAGGCAGCCGTCACTAGAGGATGTCCACAAGGCGGAGTTCTTTCTCCACTCCACTGTGGTAACTTGCAGTGGAAAAACTCCTACAAGAACTCAATGATGCTCTCTTCGAAACACAAGGCTATGCAGACGACTTGATGATCTCTGTAATAAGACGTTGTCAAGCCACCGGCTCAGATTTACTGCAATCAGCCTTACGTATAGTGGAACGGTGGTGCAGAGAAATAAAAGTTTCTGTCAACTCCGACAAAACCATTATAGTTTTATTTACTAAGAGGCGAAGAAAGAGCCTCTTTCTTTAGAAGGACTATACATTTTTCTAAAGAAGTTAAATACCTGGGCTTAACTCTAGACCAGAAATTAACCTGAAAAAAATGCCATGGTAGCATGCTATAGATTACTGGGACCTAAATGACGCCTCAAACCCAAAGCTGTTCTATGGATTTATACGGCCATACTCACAATGGTCTGCTATATAGACCTCTAGTCTGCTACGGCTGTGTAGTCTGGAACAGCAGAACGGGCCTAGTAACATGCCAATCTACCCTGTTAAACCTTCAAAGAGTTGTCTGCTGCATGGCCACCAGTCCATTCCGATCATCTCCCACACAAGCGCTGGAGGCGACCCTAACTTGCACCCTCTACATATTCATGTACCACGGGAAGTTAAACTTGCTCAGCCAATGTAGCTGGCAATATTCAACTCTTACTACAATGGACTTATTGCAAATCCTATCATGGCTGTGCAATCGGATACCACGATAATAAAATACAGTTTCAAAAGACTGTACGATATTACTTGAACCAGCAGAGAAGAATGGATTAGCGGAGTACCAAAATCCATCGAATCTGGGGACGTCACATGGTTTACTGACGGATCAAGAAAAGATGGGAAAGCGGGAGCAGGTATCTACTGCCAATCGCCGTTATTCAGCAAGCATATAAGCTTGGGTCTTCACGCTACTCTATATCAGGCAGAAATATATGATATCTTGGTATGTGTTCAAGAAAACCAAAGCCACTCCTACTCTCATAAGCATATCATTATACTGTCGGATAATCAGGCAGCTTTAAAAGCACTACAATCCGTCGAGTTTAAATCCAAGCTTACTTTTGAATGTGCTCAAGACAAAAAAGCTTGGAGAAAACAACAAAGTAACATTTCTATGAGTTCCTGGACACACAGGTGTTGAGGGAAATGAAGCTACAGACGAACTGGCTAGAAGGGACTCAGACGCAGTCCCCACAGAACCTGAACTGGTATGTGGGATTGCCAGAAGCACTTCTAGAAGTTTGCTCAAGATTTGGATCCGGCAAGAAAACGTGTCCAACTGGCTGAAAACTGTAGGCCAACAGCACGCTAAAACACTTGTCACGGGTTGTTGCACCAAATTTATATCGATTGCAATGAACATGCAACGACAAGAGCTCAGGATCTTAGTCCGAGTGCTAACAGGACACTGCAGACTCAACAAACATTTAAACAGAATGTGCCTAGCAGAAGACCCTGATTGTAGTGCTTGATTGGAAGCAGAGGAAACGGCAATACACATACTCTGCGAGTGCCCAGCACTTAACCAAGCAAGAAGTAGAATTCTGGGTGGGCACATAATTAACCCCCAAGATATTAAGTTGATAAGTCCCAAGTGCATTGTACAGTTCCTAGTGACTGTCGGCCTCGCGGAACTTAAGTGAGCCTAATGAATAAGAGGCGTGATAACAACAGATCTGTCAAGGTCGCAGTGATCCTCGGGATTCTTAGACCACAATATCATAGACGTTACAGTGTACATCGCTGACTTGTGGTACGCTGACACTGACCTATTTTGCAAGTCTGCCGACTACCCTAGCCTTCGGACTGCAACATAACACATCACGTCACTAAGTGCTCATATAGAAAACCAAATTCAGTGTAAACGAGTTCAATTATCAGTTAGTATGCCATAAATATCTTCTTGTGAGTATTGTTTTAAAATTGACAATACCCTTACACCCCCTGAAAATCTACTTACCACGAAAAATAGTTTTATAATAAAATATTTACACTATCCAAAATTTCTGTGACAATAAAATTGACGAAATAGACACTCTTGACTAAACGCGTTTTTACGTTGATCGCTTTTAAATTCGACGGTGAAATCTAGCTGTAAACGGCAGAAGCAGCTGCCAATCTCTACCCAAGCGAGTTCTTAATTCTTAACAGGTCTGGATTGAAATGACACATTTAACCTATTTTCACCGCTAACGAGTTACCAAGAAGAGACAGAAAGAGAGAGAGAGTGACCAGATGATCTATTATACACAAGGAACCCGGACCAAGAACAAGAGACATCCTCTTGTTTACAAGCTTTTAATAGTGCCAATTTGTGACAAAGATTTTTTTTCATTATTTAACAGTCAAGTAATGCATTGTTAAAAAATTAACCGAAATGATTTCCACTGAGTCATTGTATATATATATATATCAAAATCTTTCAACCCCATATAGTAGTATCATTTGTTCAAGAGAAAACTTAACGTTTAAAAAGTACAATATAAAACTTATTCAAAAATGTATTAATTAAGTAAAGAAGATGTAGACTTACTCCAATTCAGAAATATTTATCCAAACTGGATTGGCAGACCCATCTGCTGTAGTCTCTAAATGTTTTTCTGTTGGTTTTATTTCAGATACAGTTGACGTCATGTCAGACTGTTTTGTGGTCATTGCAATAGGTGGTACGGTGTCGTTATATTCGTCCTCGTCTGTTAGCTTATCAGCAGGCTTATTCCGTTTCTTACTTTTTTGCAAAGACTTTTCAGGTACAGGAGCTTTATAAATAACCTTTGTTTCCGGACTGATTTCTTCTGCCTAATGTAAAGTAACCGTAAAAATAAGTTTGAAGGGTAAATAAGGTTTCAAAAAACTTTAAAGTGTACGTTTGAGCAAAAACATTCTAAAATATTTTAATATACAAATATTTACTCCTGGACCAATTGTAACAGAATTTAACATTTTATTTAAATAAAAACACTATTTTCACCCTCATATTCCCGAAGAGTTAGACAGAGGCACAGCCTCAGAACTAGCCGAAGACACTAATGCCCATAATGTAATAGTTGGCAAGCCTTTCGTCAACTATGCACTTATCCAATCCCGAGCAATGTTTATTTTTATTAGAAAATTGGAAAAACCGCGTTTTCTTTTTGTTGCCCGCCCCCAGGCATCGAACCCACGACCTCAGGAAGTCAAGTCCAACTTCTGGACCACAAGGCTACAGGGCGATATTCAAATTTAATTTAAAATTGTAAATAGCATTTGACCTGAAAAATTGGAGCTTACTTACTACTACTACTAGTTTTGACACAAACAATTCCAGCGATGTATTTCTCAAGTTTTTCTAATAAATGTTAATTCTTTCTTCTATTTAGTTAGTTTCAATTCCCGCAAAAATGTTTCTTAATTAAGGCAGCCTAAAGTTTTTATACCAGAAACATCACCAGAATGTTAAAAGGCGTAACAATGAAGTTCTCAAATGAGCGTATGAAATATATACAACAAAATAATTTTA
Source organism: Calephelis nemesis (assembly GCA_002245505.1). Taxonomy (NCBI): domain Eukaryota; kingdom Metazoa; phylum Arthropoda; class Insecta; order Lepidoptera; family Riodinidae; genus Calephelis; species Calephelis nemesis. Next base: position 13,062 of record NJDD01001676.1, on the reverse strand, counting down.
ATTAAAAATTGAATTAAAATGTTCCTTATGCCTCAATTTTTTCGCACATAATGTGTTTTTAGTTATGTGAGCATTATTTAAAATAGTAACACTTTACATATTTACTTTTTTTATATCAGTAATATCTATTCCTTTTTGTATCGCTAAGTCAGTAACTAAAGTCGTCATATTTTCCAAAGCTTTTTCTGCTGCTTCTAGTCTTGCTGACAGTTGTAGAGCAGCCATAGCATCAGTTAACGAAGCTCCTTTTCTAATTTCTTTCATTAGTTCTATGTTATCAGGTAATTCTGCTTGACCAATAGCACCAAAACGTGCTTGGATGTTCTTCACTGTTGCAACCAGTTCATCAAATTCATCTTTTGTCACTATAGATAACCTAGTAGGTTTTGCTCCACTTGGCCCACCTTAAAAATATATCAATAGTACAATATCATTGTAAGGTCCTAGTTTTAGTATTATGTAAAGGTGCACTAATATTTTGTTGAATTTTTTGAATGTGGAATTGCTAAATTGAATGGGATTAGTATAGTAGTATAAGTTTTCTTATTAAGTACTTAAGAATTATCTGCGTTTGCTTAAGTAGAGGTAAGCTTAAAAGTAAAATGTAGCTAAATATTAGAATAGTAAAATGTATCATAGCCCCTGAAGATAAAAGGTTTTAAAGTCATAGTTATCATTAGTATTTCAACAAAAAATTGTTAAATAAATTACATTTTGTTTGTTTTCTGTGCAGCACTAAAATAAAATACTTTGTTACACTGAAAATAATTATTTTTTTGTTAAGGTTAGTACAAAAGTTGAATTGTTGCAGTCGAACACGCAAAACAGTGCGTGTTAACATTTTATTGTTATCATGTTATCGTAAGCGCTATTGTCGTTTTGATCTTGATGGATACTTTCGTACCTTTTTCCACGATACTGTCTCATTGAAAGACAGGTCTTGATGTATAGTAGTTTATCTGCAGCCAATTTGTGAGTCATTTTTGTAAATAAAGTCATCATTTCAATATTAAATTAGATATGATTTCCGTGTGACGAGCAACCCTAGTGCTTTTATTTTTATGATATAGTAAAATATTTTCATAAATCATAAACTCAGCAAGTATAAGCACCAAGTCTTTTAAATATTAACATTAAAAAACTTTGGGTCTAAAACTAAAAAATATACTTAACTATTAAAAGTTTTTTTAACAATAAAAAGTCTTAGTTTACATACCAGAACACCGAAGCTCTTATTAAACTCATGTATTTATTTTGCTATAACAGACGTAAAACAAGCCTTTACTTTGCTAATTCCGCATAAGCAGTGTAACTGTTGTGACAAAATATTCCTCCAAGTGAATTAATGTGAAATAAATTTTCAGGTTCTTCACATGTGACAACCCTACCTAAAGTTCTCACCACCCACCTCCGCGACGATGGTACTGATATGTATCCCAGTTGCCAACTCAAAATGGAAAAGTGTATATCAAATGACGTCATTTGTGTTTGCTATCTGTATTGTATTTCTGTTGGTCAATGGAAATAGCAAATATAAAACACGTCATTTGACAGCGATATGATGCACACTTTTACATTTTGAGTTGGCAACTGAGATACATAATCAGCACCCAGGTCACAAATAGAGTCTGAACTCAGGAAACAAAACAACTTGCCACGCCCTTCGCCAACTTTATCGAAGAACTCCCCGCAGAGAACAATGTTTATTAAATGTTTAATGAAATGAAAGTTGCCTGTGATTGAATGCGTGCAAGGTTCGATACAGGTTTACCAAATATCACAGTCTTAAACTAGTCGCACGTATCTAGCATTTCTTGTAAGAAATCTTATATATTTTCCAATTTGGAACGAAGAGAGTTGACGTCACCTTACCTATTTCTGCCACCATAACGTCATGACGTGTTCCGGTCCTGGCCTTAGGTTGGCATCGCACCATTAGCACATTTGGTGTCTCTAAGCGCCGTGAATTTCTTAACATCAGGAAATCCGTCTGCTTGCTTGCCTTCCAATATTATAAAAAAAGAACTGTTAGTTATTTTGTTATCTATATATAAAACAAAAATTCGATCATAAAAATAGTATTTTTCAATATTAAACAAATTGTGTTTTAAACTGATTTTATATCGCTACTAGCTGCCACGGCGAACATCGTTCCACCCGTTCAGTTTGTATGGGAAAAAGTAAAATGTTGTTTTTCTTAGTTTTCTCGCAATTTTTTTCCTTTTTAACCTTCCCTGGACTTAAACAAATAATTTAAAACTAAAATTAGTGAAATCGGTTCAGCCGTTCTCGAGTTTTAGCGAGACTAACGAACAGCAATTGATTTATATACATATAGATTGCACATTTCCTGCTGAAAATTAAACGGATTTTGTTTGGTGAACGTCATTAAGCGAGATTTATTCCTAATTCTACGAGTTTCGCCTCGACACCGAGGCATCCTCAGGAAATCGACCGTACCGTAAAAACGACCACCATTACACCCCAATATCAATTATTTGTAATTGCTTTACAATTAGATTGTGTAATTCTGTGCGACACGATTGTTGTTAAAAGTTCGTAATAATGGGGAATTTGATATATTTATTTTTCATTCAATAATGTTCTGGACACATTATTGTGTTTTATGATCTTTAATTGTTCCAAAATATTAAGTCTAACTCCTTTTTCATAAGTATGAATTATTTCGTAGGAGTGATCACTAGCCAAATTGTGACCAGCTTCCAAAAGATGTTTTGCGAAATGGGATTTTATCGAAATGTTGATTTATGAACGCCGCTATGTGTTCTTTGTAACGTGTTTGAAAACTACGACCTGTTTGACCTATAAAATATGTTCCGCTTCTTATCTTTATTGTCTAACTTGCCCTTACCATTACATTTTTTTCTTAACGGATTACGTGTTCGAAAAGCAACTTGTGTATGATTAGACTTTAAGGAGCGGTTAATCTTTTCGGAAATTTGTCCCTCATAAATGAAACTAGATTTGTACCAAACAAAATTTTCTGGTGGCATGGCATAAAGTAATCGTAACATTGTTTTCTTCGTTTTATTTTTAATTAAACTATTAAAAATGTTGCTATTATAATCGTTTGCTTCTGCCATCTGACAGGGATACATAAAATTAAAATACGTACGTAACGTAGCTATTAAACGCAGACATTTTATGTTGCCAAGGATGACACGATGACCCAGAAATGGTCGTATCAGTATGAGTTGGCTTGCGGAAGATCCCAAAGTGGTGCCTATTATCTACCATAGCTGTAGTCAGATCGAGAAAATGTAACAAATTTTCCTCTTCGATTTCTAATTTAAATTTAATTTTGGAATTTTTAATTTTAATAAGACGCTACTGTATACTAGAGAGATATACTAGAGTCACAAAATATAGATAGGTACAGAAGTCAATCTCATGTACCTCACATGTGACAACTACACTCGGCGGTCGTGCAAGGGTTGTCTGTTGTCTGCTACTAGTACAGGTACTAGTTGTTTTATTTTATGTTGCGAATGAACCATGAAGATAAACAGAAATTTAAAGTAATAACTGCTTAAAATGTTTTAATGAAATTACGTTGAATTAAGTTATTTATTTCTATTAAGACCTAGTCACAAAAGTGTATAAGCATACTTCTGCGTTGTCCAAACTTTCTAATGTTTACAGGAACGAATAAAATATATTTTCTATAATTCAAATAAACCTCTGCAAATCCTTAAAAATGAGAAGTAGATACGGCAAAACAAACTCTGTGGCAATCAATATACATTTAACTGTATAAAGTTTTTTATATTTAACACTTAGGTACTTACAACTGATAGCCTAAAATACGAAAATTCAACCTTTTAATGCTGAATTTTAACAACCTTCCACTGTATATTTGTAACATTTTTTTGGTCCTTTTTAGCACATAAATTCATAAGTGTTTGACTGCGGACGACGTGTTAATAACATTCGATCTTACATTTATATTTGGTGTCTCAGAAACAGTTGTACTTGTAAAAAAAGTAACTTGAATGTGGGGAAGCAAAAAAGTTTTGCAGGAATCGCGACAATTAGCATTCGTTATTTTCTATAGACCTAGCGAAGAACATAGCGTGAAGATATACGTATTTTTTAATTATTTTTTTTATTAAAAAAGATTGACATTAGGGTGTCTCAAGCGGACTTTGGTTCAAAATATCGTGTCTCTGAGCGATTGTGCGTATTAAGTAAGCGTTGTTTGAGCGTACTTTGTATGTATGTAGATTTCTTTCTGTACCTTTCTATATTTTGTGGTCCAGTGTCCAATATTGTCTTCTTGTGACATGACCGAAAATGCATTAGTTACGATTGGATTTGCATAAGGTGTCTCCCCACTAAAAATGCCCGTAGGTCGCTAGATGGCGCGTAGCCTTCTATTGTTATCATACTCAAAGATAATGTAGGTACGGTTCGTATTTAGCCCCCAACGATAAAAGAAAGTTTGACGACTGTGTTTGTTTATGTGTGTGTGCATATGCATGAGTGTGTATTTTAAGGATAATATTTTAATGTTTTCTTACCACTTCGGACTGCGGCTTCTTCAGCAGGCAATCTTTCTACTGAAATGTTTAGTGATGTTTAAGATTTAATCAACTTTTTTAATTTTTTTTAATGTGAATGTCAGTTCCCTTCTTACCGATTAATAACTTCTCATACTGCATCTCTGAAATGGTGTAATAATTAAAAGTAAAATAACATTAGTTAATTCATGATAAATAAATATATAATTTATACATTTTGACCTCCTCGTACACGCCTAACTCTATCGACGAACCGCGAGGTTCAGGTTCGATTCCCGACGATGATAGGTAATTGTGTGATGAACATTTACATTAAAATTTATTCTGGTAAGTATCTGTTGTCGAATAAATGAATCGTTGAATATAGAGTAAACGGGACCATGAGCAAATACAAAAAAGACTCTTTATTTCTAAAAATAATAATTTATTATCGATATTACGAATTCAACTAGTAATTTGACTGGACAAATAATTAAAAAAGATTCTTAAGTGGCTCAATAGTCTATTTACGTTGTGAGATTTAAAATAATATCACATTATGGTAACAATGTTAATAATTAGTGTTTATTTTAAATTAACAGTTTGTATCGTGGTCATGGCTTTTAATCATATCTCGGTGAGGTGTAGGACGTCGAAGTTATCATTTCCCTTCATAATAATTGTGTGTGCTAATTTTTCTAGTCAGAAAAAATGACAATATATATCCAGCTTTCATACTTTCTAGCAAATGCTAGTCGCGCTTGCCTATGGCACCGTTTTAACATGGCTATCTTTTTTTGCTATCCTTCCGTTCAACTTTACTTCTACCAAATGCCTTCTCCATAGTACGCGCTAACTTCATTGAAGGGTGGTTTTAACCAAAATGTTATGTTCTCAAGTCGTTAGACCCTACAAACGATGCCCGTTTTGCCAAACGCACGATATTCGATCATTTCGGCGAGATGACTAGTCTCTTTACTTAATGTTTTCCCGATATCCCGCTCATTTTTTAAATAAATAAAAACTAATCAAAAAGGGCATGCCCAACAAAAAAAAACTAGAAAAAAAGTCGTGGATTATACAAAGATTGTAGAACGCGTTTTTATTTCACTTTACTTTCATTTTAAATAAAAGACAGAAAATTAATTGTATATTTTTTTACTTAAATTGCAAAAACAGAAAAAAAATCTGTCAACTAATAATTTTTAATAGACTATTGAGGGGACAACCTGCAGGTTCAAAACACCTTTTTATAGATTTCTTACTACTGCTTATTCTTAATATTGATTTTCTTATCATTTTTTCCCTAGATGGCGCCTTTTTTTCTAAAATAACATTTCAATTACTTCTGAAAGTAATTACTAATATTAAAGTAAACTAAAATAAAATCACATTCAACAATTACCACGCACGATACCAATATAATCCACACACAATTTAGGAAAAAAAATCAATAGATTATTTAAAAAACCGAGTGGACTACCTGAAAACTTGAAGTAATTATTATTTAATGTATCTACCAATC
>NJDD01001675.1:533147-544479 GCA_002245505.1 Calephelis nemesis | reverse complement strand
TTATTTTTCAAAAAATAATTTACTTTATGCAACTTTACAGAAATTGGTTAAATAAAGTTTATTGCCAATCCCTACTCCGCTGGAGAAAGTATACTTCGAATCACGCTTGGTAGATATAAGAACAAAGATGGCGCGTAACGGAAAAATGTTACACTATTTTATTTCCAACCCCGATAAAGAAATTTCACTTCAAAAATATTTTAATTCTTTTGTAACAATCGGATAGAAATACTTTGTTTAGAATGCGAGACATTTAAGACCTGTGCTTTAATTAAAGCCTGGAATCGAACCGGTTGTTTTTATTATTTGATTGGCAAAAACCGGTCGGAAACTCGACCGTTAAAGTTCGTTGTGATTAGCCATCGGGATCGGAGGCTATGCTAATTTGTATAAAACTTGATTTCAACGTTCAGTGAATGACTTGCTTCATCCACGTTTTTGCGCGACGTCTAACGGCCGGAACTCGTTAAAAATACGTTAATATGAAAAAAATTATCTTCACGCCCATATCCCCAAAGAAGTAGGTAGAGGCACAACCAGGCACCCACGACTAGGCGAAGACACTAAGTTCCACAATGTGATAGGTGGCAAGTTTATCGCCAACCGGGCACATAACCAATCCCGAGCAACGTTCTCTTTTATTAAAAAATTGAAAACCAAATTTTCTTTTTGTTGTCCGACCTGGGAACTTATCCAGTCAAGTCCAACAGCTGGACCGCTAGACCACAAAGGCGATTAATATGAAAAATATAAACAAATGTCGTGTCAAATTTTGCTATAAACTGAAACTGCAAAACTGCTCCGGTAGGGATCCACCTCCTTGTCTATTCCTGCCGCCATAATGACTCTGTCGTGTTCCGGTCTGGAGGGTAGGGTAACCGGTAGAATTGCACAATAGGCCTAACATCCAGCCCCAGGACAGCGACGCACCTGTAACATCTACGGTGACTAGGCCATGACCCTGACCCGTGTGCTTAATCGCCGGCCTATCTCATAAAAAAAATGCATACCTTTCGAGGCTAGGTATTTTAAAGTAAAGTATTTTCACGCCCATATCCACGAAGAGGTAGGCAGAGGCAATACCAGGGCACCCACAACTAGCCGAAGACACTAAGTCCAACAATGTGATAGGGAGCAAGCCTATCGCCAACCGGGTACATATCCAATCCCGAGCAACGTTCTCTTTTTTTAAAAAAAATTGAAAAACCCAATTTTCTTTTTATTGCCCGACCCGGGAACTCATCCAGTCAAATCCATCACCTGGTCCGCTAGACCATAGAGGCTAGGTATTTTATTGTGTAAATTTTATTATCAGCTCCATTCGGCGACAGTGGACACACCGTGCCATGTCCGTAGTCCGATGATGTTAAGATAGAATGCACTTTCTATTCGATTGTGTGCTGTCGCCGATGCTGTCGGCCTGCTATCGCGGCTGGCATCTGTTTTCGCTCCTTTGTCCGTACTTTATCGTTAATTTGCGTGTGGGAAACATTTTCACGTTTCGACACCTCGCTAATGAATGACATTATCTTTTTACACTAAATTTAATATCTGAAGACGTTAAGATGCTTTGACGCTTTTATATTGGCAATTTGAAAGCCTTATTTCTTATGTAGGATGTTAGTAAGTCGTCTTTATCGCCAAGAAAAGAATAGACATTCTACCGCACGATTTGAATCCTCAGCAGCTCAAATGACATCGTCAGCAAAAGGTGAAGAATAAGGTTCAAAAATCTTTAAAAAATAGTGAAAATTATTAAGATTCATTTGATTTTAATACTGTAGTAGTAGTCTTCATATTAGGTATATTATGTACGCAAGACCCTTTTATTACTAAACTAGCGGCCCGCCCCGGCTTCGCACGATTATAAAATATACATACCTAGAAACCTTCCTATTCAATCATTTTATCTATTAAAAAATCTGCATCAAAATTTGTTGCGTAGTTTTAAAGATTTAAGCATAAAGATAGAGAAAGCGACTTATGGTATGTATAGTGATTATGTCTATTTGTTATATATAACGATTAAGGAATTGAACGATATTTTTAAGTTGGGGAGTTTCCCCACGGACAAAGAGGGTTGTTCTAAGTTTGACGTGTCTCTCTGTGTATCCGTATGTGGCGTAATAATTTTTGAACGAATGACTGATTGCGATGCTGATTTTTCGTTCGAAAGCTGTCGTGATCGAGATGGTTCTTAGCTACGTGACATCGAGGATTGTCGAGATTTGTTTTATATTAGCATTTTGTTAGATCTGTCTAAACAGACCTGATGAAATTTATATCCTAACACTTTTCTCACACTTTTTTGTAATTATTATTTGTACCTAGTTTATTTGACCCCTTCGTTGGTCGAGGGGCTAGCGTATATGCCTAGTCCCCTTCGACCAACTGCGGTTCTATTCCCGACGGGGGTAGGCATGTGTGTGATAAACATTTAGATGTCTGTATGTTTGAGCCTGGACGCTGGGTGTATATTCAGTATATTTTAGTATCTATTTGAGTATTTCTATGCATTAGTATTGTTGACTAACGCCCATAACACAAGCTAAGCATATAATTTGCTTCGAGGTTAGATTAAATTTGTGTAATTTGTTTAGTGGTATTTATAATTTTTTCAGCTTATTGTGTCTCTTTAATTCAAGCTAGACAGGTTTGTCAGGGTCTTGTAGTCTGGTATTCGAAACTCTCCGCCTGCCAGGTGAAGGGCTTGGCGTGAAGATATGTATGTATGTTATTTTTTTTCCTGTTCTACGAGTATGGTATAGTTTGGTTAAAAGCACAATGCAGTATACGAAAGTAATGTGGCTCGCGATGAGATATGGGTGAGATCCTCTCAAGGACAGAGGGCTAAGTGTCATCTGTCGATAAACATTCTCTTATATACAGATGTCATCTGCATAGAATGCACTTACTCAATAATGCAAAATTATTGATCAGCTGTTTCCACTCACCCGCCCAGTAAGACGTCACATTCCATAGTTTATATGTTTGTTTTGTTGTCACTGTAGGGTAACCACATTTTGAGGAAAACAATGGACAATAATTACAGTCGGATTGAGTTTTATATTTTTAACTAAACTCCAAAAATGGAGGAGGTTCTCAGTTAGACTGTTTTTTTATGTGTTACGCGATTACTTGGTCAATAGCTAACCGAGAAAGATAGGTTCTGATTCCAAGGTGGTCCCATATTAATTTTATCATAATTCGACTAGTCTTTTTTGATTTATACTAAATCAAACGCAACTAGTAGGCTGTTGATATTATTTATGTGGGATCGTTTCGGAATCTTTTGCTATCTTTCGAAAAAATAATTGTCAAATCGCGACGACATAATAGTTGGAGTTGTTGATTGTTCTTTCACTGCACTTAATTGTTTAATTGTTATTTAGAATGATAAGCAATTAAGCTGGTTGCAAAATATTAAGACTTTTTAGTACCAAACATAATGTAATGCCACACTTTGGTCTATCTAAAGGCAGAGAATTGGATTGAATTATTCGTTTGCTTAGATAGGCAGTAAGTAATTTAAACAACACCTACTACAATTCTGAGCACTATGACCTGATGTAGACTTATAAGATCTAGGGTCGATTACTAACCTGGTGATTGCAACAAAAGAACACGACAATGGCGAAGACAACGATTTTGACACTCACTACTACGTAAAACTTAACTCGACCATATGATGTATATTTTGTATATTTCTTTAGTCTAAGCCTTTCGAGTGACCGATTAGTAGGAACGGGCTTTCTCTGACTTTGTTAACTTTTGTTACTCGAAATCGGGACTGTCTCATTAAAACTGAAAAGTGTGGTGGCTCTGGACGGCAGTACATTTCTAATAATAAGTGTCCCACGTGCCGCGGTAATGGCGAGCACTTTTTGCTCGGCGCAGCAGGTGACGTCTGGAATGTGGTCCAGGGCATGTGTCCCTGCACCTGATGTATCTACGCCACTTTTTACACTTATCTGGAATTCCGAGGTTGTCACCTTCACTATAAATTCTTTTAGAGAAATATGGTCCTTGGATAATTTAGTTTTCATGTGTTTTTTTTATATTTATAAGATAAAATGTACCTTTTTTTATAGAAGAGGAGGCAAACGAACAAGTGGGTCACCTGATGGAAAGTGATCACCTCCGCCCACGGACATCCGCAACACCAGGAGTATCACAGATCCGTTGCCGACCTTTAAGGAATGAGTACGCTCTTTTCTTGAAGGTCACTAAGTCATAATTGTTTGGGAATACCGCCCTCGGTAACTGATTCCACAAAGGTGTTGTGCGAGGTAAAAATGTCTTCGGAATCGCACAGTTGTAGATCGCCACGCATCGAGATGATGGGCATGATACCTTAAGCTCTGACGCGATGTCCGAAGGTGAAAATTAGCGGCTGGGATTAAACCAAACAACTCCTCAGAGCATTCCCCATGATAGATGCGGTAGAGAACACTGAGTGACCTTTTCCAGATATATGGAAATAAATGTAAAAGGAAGGGTTGTAACAATAGTAATAAATCGTAAATTTCTAGATGTTGGTCTAGTTCCGCTAAGTAGAATAGACCATCTGGCTCTCTGCTAGACATCTCGTTAACATAGGTTAAAACATAGGTCAGTACTAAAAAGACCACTGGTGGATTTTGAAGAAATTAGAAAAAACACATTTTTTTTCCGACCCTGGGATCGAAGCTACGAATTCAAGAAGCTAGACCACAGAGTCTTCTCAAAATCTATGTTTTCTCAACATCGAACAAGAGCTTATGTAACTTCAAATGATACACAATATTTTCTTTTTTGTTTCGCGACCCTGGGATCGAAGCCAGGGCCTCAAAAAAACAAATCCAACACAGCTAAACCGCAGAGGTCACTTAATGTCTATGTTTTATCAAAATCGAATAACTGAGAGTGTTGACAACTTTAAATGACACATTTTCTTTTGTTGCCCGATCCTGGCATCGAAGCCACGACTTAAGAAGTCAAGTCCAACATCGCTACACCACAGAGGCCACTTAAAATTTCTGTTTTTTTCAAAATCGGACAACTTAGAGCAAAGATAACTTCAATTGATAAAAAACGCAGATGCTTATTATAACGCATGTGAACCCGCGGGCATAGATAAATATAAATTATAATAACCGAGAGTGTACTGAATTCTAATTGAACGGTTCTTGGGGACTGCTCTCGGTACACTTCCGAGAGAAAATTATAATGTATTAAGTTTAATTACAAGTTAAGATCTGTGTACAACATTACCTCAAATGTTATTAATGGCTGTGCACTTGTAGATGTTGTCAGTGCACTTACAAGATCACTTTATCTGCAGTCAGTATCTCTAGTGGTCCGTACCTTTTGTATTTAATTGTACTTGGAAACCCCTTCGCGGCTAATAAATTTGTTTGGTGTCAAACCACGTTTAAAGTAACGCGTGGTATCCCACTAGAAGACTATGACTAGTCTAATAGGAATAGAATAAAATAACTCTTTATTGTGCACCAAAATACATAAAAAATAAGTAAAAAAAGTAAAAAGTATCTTCACGCCCATATCCCCGAAGAGGTTGGCAGAGGCACAACCAGGGCACCCACGACTAGCCGAAGACACTAAGTCCCACAATGTGATAAATGGCAAGCCTATCGCCAACCGGGCACATTTCCAATCCCGACCAACATTTTTTTTTATTAGAAAATTGGAAAAATCGAATTTTCTTTTTGTTGGCCGACCCGGGATTCGAACCCGGGACCTCATTCAATCAAGTCCAACAACTAAACCGCTAGACCACAGAGGCGACCATAAAAAATAAATACATTAAAAGAAACTTAAAAACTAAGTCATCCACAAAGGCGGCCTTATCGCCAAAACAGCGATCTCTTCCAGGCAACCTTATGTTATAGAGACATAATAAAATAAATTTTGCACGATGGTGCTCTAATACACAAAAAAGAAATATAACACGTGAAATAGCACTTGGAATAGATATTAGATGCCGATTTCTCAAATAAAATAGGCCAACGGGAGTATCTAAGGTTGCGTGATGTAAAATAGTAATCACGGTCTTTGGGCATTCGCCATTTTTTTAAATTTCTAACCCCTAATTTTTGTATGTAAAAAAAAGTCCACATTTCATTTGGTCATCGCATGCCGCCTGAACGGATCTTCCAATTATGTTAATTATTTTTTTGTAATTAGTTATTACCAGAAGAAGGTTCTTCTGAAAATAAAAATAGGAAATTTATAGGGAAAGTGGGAAAAACTACACTAATTTTGGCCATACAGGCCGACATGTACAAAGTTAGCCGGGTCGGCGAGTTCGTAATAAAAGAATGAAATTTAAATATTTGAACAATATTTTAAAATGTGATAAAGTTTAACCCTAATTATCAATATATTATAGTATAGTAATAACACTAAATCTGTACATAGAATATTTTTAAAAACAACCATTGCTGTAGTAAAAATTGCACTTACAATGGTTTACTGGATATACTATTCTTTGCCAATTTGCCTGCGTATCTTTTCGCTGTTCATGCAAATACTACTAAACGGATATTTACCAAAATTTGTGATTGTAGTTCATAATCCGGAACAACATTCAGGACACCTTTTACAAAATAAAGTATCTTCGCGCCCATATCACTGAAGAAGTAGTCAGATGCTCAACCTGTGCACCCACGACCAGCTGATGACACTAATTCTCCCAATGTGATAGGTGACATGTCAACCGGTAATGGTATTTATATTAGAAAATAGAAAATTAAGCGTTTGTTTTTTGCCCGACCTGGCAATCAAACCCGGGACCTCATTAAGTCTAGTTCGACGCCGGATCCCTAGACCAAAGAGGCGATTTTAATTCAACCTTTAATTAAAATTTACTCATGTAAAATCTTTCGTATCCTTCTAACCACAAAAATTCACTTCAACACGTGTACGAAGTCGCAGACAACAGATAGTTTTAAATAAGTTAATGATACCCTCTTAGATTTTCAACAATAAGGTGCATATAACTGTTAACATACGTAAGAAAGGACAGGTTATTAACGGCCCGCAGGTGGTCCGCCCGTCGGAGACGTCTCGTCGTCTGTGGACAACCTGATCTTAAGTAGGTGTTGTCTATATGATATACTGTAAACTTATATCTCATGTCCCCCTTGTGTAAATAATATGTTTTAATGATATTTAAACATCTATACAAATAAATAAACTTTGAGTGTCTGTAATTTTAAAATAATGTCTAATAAGGTACTAAAATAATAAAAAATACATTATATGCTATTTTTGTCTGTCGTTCCCTGTTGACGGATTTTTTTCTCGCAAATAGCTGATATAATAAGGGTAACTTAGGTTACTTCTATTTTAGATCTTTTGTAAAACTACATGCGGACATCGTCGCGTACACAGCTAGTTTGTAATAAATTATAAAAGAAAGAAAGAAAAAATATTTATTTGCGGAATATGAGTGTTACAAAGTTTCCCTCTTTGTGTGTGCCAAATTTCATGAAAATCGGATCATCAGTGTTTGCGTGAAGGAGTAACAAACAAACATACAAACTTTCGCATTTATAATATTAATTAATAGGATTTCGGTATCGACTGTACCAATGATAAATGTATAATAAATGTAATAATCACGAACGTTTCGCAGTGGTTATTATGGGAGATTTTCATCTTAAGTCTAACTTAATAACATATTCGAAAAAATATGTACCGATTTTAATGAAACCGTTGGGAAGGTTGCGGCGGAGATCGTATACTGGGGCTGACATAAATACTGTTTCGATAGACAAGGATAGTATAGCCAGAATTTTCCATATATTTTTTTTTATTTTTAATTCTTTATGATATGACTATCTTATTAATAAACAAGAAGTAGAGTACTCCAAGGTTCAACTTGGTATTATAGTTATTACACTGTGATGCAGACTACAATATCAACTTAATTTTACTCCTGCGTTAGTCCATGTTTATGAATAAGACGGTAAGAGATTAGGCTTAGAAACTTAGAGGATAACTGCAAAATGTATAGATCTGTCATAAATAAGTGATAAATGATAATAATAAATAAATATCCCTGGACTAATTACAAAAATTGAATCTAACCCCAAAGTAAGCAAATTATATGCTTGTGTTATGGGTGTTAGTCAACGATACTAATGAATATAGAAAATTACTTAAATAGATACCAGAATAAATTTAATAAACACCTAGACCCGGAAATGTAGACATCTAAATGTTCATTACACAAATGCCTGCCGCCGTCAAAAATCGAACCCGAGCCTCGCAGTTGATCGGTACAGTTATGCATGTACGCTAACCTCACGACCAACGAGGCAGTCGGTCAATATACAACCTAATCTAAACTAGTATTTGCACCACCTTGATTACAGTACAACGTAAAAATATCATATAGCCGAGGAGAACATACTTGTAACTGACACAGTAATCAAATGATAGAGACTTTCAACGCTTTACTTTGATATTAAAAAGGTTATTTCTGGCGCAGTATGGTCCGATATCAATACTGTCGTTTTTGCGGTTTAGAGAGAAGGAAGGACAATAAATTTATTTAAGAGTTAAGTCTCCTTCTCTTACACCGTTTTCAGGTTGCCAATGCATCATTGCCAATTGACGACTAAAAGCTACGTATTTTTCTGCTACTGTCCACGGGTTTAGTTTTCATTCCTATAGAAAATAAAAGAAATGTTTTACGAATTTTTGTTTGAAATTAGTCAACCGGTATTGCATTTAGTATTATTGTTACATCAACAACTATTTTCGTGTATCATATTATGTTCCATTTCGTTATATTGTCAATAAAACACATTTCCATATAAGTTACAGTATAACGAAATCTATTTACTAAAACTGATACGTTTCTTGTAAGATATATCAAAGCATAACATAATACTTCATTGTTAAAATGTACTTCAGCCAATATAAAATTTCAAACACATAAATTACATATGACATAATATATTACGTGATTTTGCTATTCTTTCTAAAATAACTACGGCAATAAATATACCAATCGATAGTATGCGACTTCATGAGTGGTGATAGCAATATGTCCTTTAAAATACCTTTTCTTTATTAAGTCTCACCCCTTTATAATCTCCTGAAGAACTGATGTTCTAAAGGGTTATAACATGCCATAATAATAGCCTAGTACGATCATCTCAAAGCCTAGCAGACCTTTTAATAGGCACGCCCACGGGCTACGGCAACGAGGAATTACCAGTTTGCAAATGCAGAAATATTTATTTATGCAAATTATTTCCTATTTCCTAGTTGATTTTGCATGACGGCTGACTCCGAAATTATTTCTTATTCAATTGCAAAGCTAGTACTGCCTGCTGCCTACATAACCATTGAATTATGTATAAGTATTGCTCCGCGTTCCTAACTCCTTGCATTGTACAGGTGCGGTTGACTTTAATTGTCACTAATACTGTGACTTTTATCTGACAACTCACCTGTCGCAACCAGGGCCCTTACCATGAGTTTAAGGCTTGTCAAGTTTACTATACTGGCTACCTATCTCTGTATTTTTTTTGTATGAATACTTTGAATAGCGCCTCTGTTAGTAACTAAGAGAAACACCTTTTTAGGCCATAAGTGTCATAAATTTCGAGTGCAATGCAATGACGAACTTACAAAAAAATAAATAAAACATTGCAGTTAAATTATGAATCTCATTCCTATTCAGGGGTCTATTTAAAAAAGATGCATTTAAATCTTAAGCTAGGAATTATAATTGTCACGTATCCTAGTTTGTCTTTGTCGAGTATTATATTTAGAGAAGAAAATTACAAATGTTTATTAAGTACCTTTACGATTGTGATCGTCTCTGTGGTCCAGCGGTTCAGTTGTCGAACTTAACTGCATGAGGTCCCGGGTTCGATTCTTGGGTCGGGCAACAAAAAGAAAATTGGATTTTTCCAATTTCTATTAAAAAAACCTTTCCTCGTGATTGGATATGTGCCCGGTTGGCGATAGGCTTGCCACCTATCACATTGTGGGACTTAGTGTCTTTGGCTAGCCGTGGGTGCCCTGGTTGTGTATCTGCCTACCTCTTCGGGGATTTGGGCCTACATATGCTTACTTTTAGTTAGTTTTTTGATAAAAGACTTGAACCAAATTACATCAGCCATTACGGTTATTATATTGTTTTTATCAAGACGGCTCAGGTATTTAAATCGATTAAGGTCCTTAAAAGATTGACGAGCCACAAAAAATCTGTCCTGTGATTCCCATCGAATTAAGGGTAGTTTTACTGTTAAACGGAAGACCGTACGGCTTTCATGGAGTGACTGTAAATTAGTCCATATTGTTTGGTGTACATAATATTATCGCCTCTGTGGTCTAGCGGCCTAGCGTCGGACTTGATTTCTTGAGGTCCCGGGTTCGATCAAGTGAAAGTGAAAAGCAGTGTAAAATTTGTGCATTTTCAATTTCTAACAAAATTATCGTTGCCCGGGATTGGGATATGTGCACGGTTGGTGATAGGCTTGCCAGTTGCCACCTATCACATGGTGGGACTTAGTGTCTTCGGATAGTCGTGGGTGCCCTGGTTGTGCCTCTGCAAACCTGTTCGGGGATATGGGCGTCAAGATACTTACTTACTTTTACGATTCCATGTCTAACATTATAGTGCGTGACCTTGGCCCAATTTGCACGTGACCATAATGCAAAAGACCCTTGAGGGTGACGCTCGTACAGGTCTTTTATAATGAGTGTTTTTATATATTATATCTGAGCGGATACGGGCCAACACGTGGAAAAATATCCTTCGGTATGATTATCCGTAAGAGTTTACTTCACTAGCCGTTAATTTAATACCAGTTTTAGACGTGTCAAATATATGTAATTATTTTGATGTTTTGAATGTTTATCTATATAGGTATTAATACGTGATGCCAAAACTTTGGATCCCTTTTTACGAATATTGCGCCAACGCCGGAACATAAAATTTGGCACACTTATAGTTCAAGTGTAGGAGAAGTGCAGAACGCTAATATTTTTCATTAATAATGCTTATAAAGTACATTAAGTCAATAAATAAAACATTATCCACACTACCATGCATTTGACACACACAATCACAAACAAATATATTGATGATAACGATAAAGGATCACAGATGGCGCACTAAAAAGTTTGGAAACAAAGTAGCTGGTCTTGAGAAATGAAGATAACGTCAAGATCAACAAGATATTAAAATTTATTATGGCCGAATTTCGACCAATGGGCGACCACTCCTTTATAATTAATTTACATTTGAATCGTCCTAACACAATGAGATATTTTAATGCCATGTCGTAGGGTATGTGTGCCCATT
>NJDD01001675.1:516195-532977 GCA_002245505.1 Calephelis nemesis | reverse complement strand
AGATATTTTAATGCCATGTCGTATTAACCTGGTGTTAATTTGGTACGTTTCGGTGAGCTGTTCAACAAAATCCAAGAGAACACGAAACGATCACTAGATTACCTTTCAGTTTACTATTGGAACGGCGCGGTCCGGACGAAAGATTTGTACAGATCTCCCGTATGATTGTAAAACCTACCCATATATGCTTCCACCGTGAGAATGTAGTTAATGTAGTATGATGTAGTTTCTTGTTGTAAAACCACAACATAGGTCTCACCTGCAAACCGCATGTAACTGCGCCTCTGCTCATTATCACTTTAGCTTGAGGTTTTGCGTCTTTAGTTTTACCTTGAATTTTTATTACGTAGATTAGTTATACCCCGCGGTTTCGCCAACTCTTTTAACACACCTAAGTCTTGTTACATGAAACTAGCTGTTACCTGCGGCTTCGCCCGCGTTTTCGCAGGATCGGGATTAAAAGTAACCAATGTGTAAATCAGGTCACAGCGACACATGCGACATAAAAGACTTTTTTAACTTTGGTATTTCTCAGGCAATTCGTAGGTAGGTTGAGGTTATTTGTATTAAGCTATCAGTAATTAAAAAAACTTTAAATAGCAAAGGAACTTGGAGAAGCCTTCACATACTGTACAATATTTTTTCAGCGATCAGCGACTTCTTGCGTGGTATTGCAAATGGACGGAGAAGCCTTCACATACTGTGTGAAGATTAGCAGCAGTAGCACAGACACAGTCAGCCATATCCAAAATACTTTACGAAATGTCGTTTTTTAATGATTAGCAAAACCACGGACCGTGGGAAATGAATAAGCGATGTGAATACACTTATTCAAAAAAACATCAGCACATCAGCCGCTGGGATTTACTAGTCATTAAACGCGACCCATTGACCCTTTGCTCGCGGCCAAAGAAGTTTTTAAAAACAAATGTGTTCCAGTTTGAAGCGTCTTGTATCTCGTTAACTTCTTACCAACTTACTTACTCAATTAATGAACAATTGTTTATACACTTTATTATGCACCCAAATAAAAAAAAAAACATCCTACCTACCAGGTAGAACTTTGGTAAAGTTCCGCAGCGACTCGCCCGGATTGGTACCACCGCCTTACCTATTCCTGCCGCCATAATGTCAGTGCTTGCCGTTGACGTGTTCCGGTTCGAAGGGCAACGTAGCCGGTCAACTTACTTTTGCTTGAGGCCTAACATCGGGTTGGCAACGCACCATTATTACCTTTGGTGTCTCTAGGCGGCGTGCATTTCTTACCATCAGGAAATTCATCTGCTTGTTTGCCTTGCATTAAATAAAAAAAGTGCATACAATCTAAAGGCTTGAAGACATGAAAAATGTTCAGACGATATTACCTTTGGTGTCTCTAGGCGGCGTGCATTTCTTACCATCAGGAAATTCATCTGCTTGTTTGCCTTGCATTAAATAAAAAAATGCATACAATCTAAAGGCTTGAAGACATGAAAAATGTTCAGACGATCGACTCCAATGAGTAGTTACCCATAAAATGTGACCCACTGACCCTGTGCCCAAAAGCTTCCGAGCGATAACAAGTTTGGTCCCCGACTGGTGTGACCACTTGCTTGTCACTTGTGTCTTGCGGCTAGTTTATTAACATCGGACACTTAGGTACTTATAAATACAGAATGTTAATTTACCAAATTGTTTAAGTATCATTTTACATTTTGTGGGGAAACTAAAATAAGTCGTCGAGAGAATTGTGTGTTCCATATTTAAATTTTGTACAGAAATATGTTTGTTAGTAAATATATCTTTACGTCAAGTCCCTTGCGGGTTAGGCAGGGAATTTCGGGTTCTCTAGCTTCCTTCACAATAATTAATAATGCAATCTATATATTTTTTTTCAGGTAATTATCTCAGCTGAACTCGGGTGGTTTGTAAGTAATGAATGTTATTAATAAACATGGGCTTGTGTAAATATGGCGATTCCTGGGATAGAAATTATTGTTGGCACATGCGGTAAAGAAGTCCAGCTGTTTCGTCAGGTGACAGAATAGAGAAACTTTAATAGAAATACATTATTAGCTTGTGAGGTAGAATCATATCTGAGTGACTTAGTGCTTTAGCGGTTTTGATATTAAACGAATAAGCAATAAATCTAAAATTAAAAAAAAAATCAATAATCCCCTACAAAACCTGTATGTTAAATAGCTCGGGACCATCTTGACCGATTTTAACAAAAAAATCTGCATTGAAATCGGTCCATTTTTTCAAAGGGTATGATGCACATACAAAGAGAGAAACGTTAAACTTAAAGTATCTTCACGCTGATATCCTGGAATGGGTAGGCAGAGGCATAACCAGCACACCCACGATTAGCCGAAGCCTAACGCCAACCGGGCTCATATCCAATCCTGGGCAACATTATTTTTATTAGAAAATTGAATATATACATTTTCTATTTTTATTATTACCGGACCAGGGAATTGAACCCGGGACCTCAAGAAGTCAAGTCCGACGCCGGACCGCTACCTTAAACTTAAAACATCGCTGTTAGTCTAGCTATTAGCTAAAGCTGTCTGAAGTCATCGTCTGTCGGGGAATAAAAGTGTCAAATTTTTCATGCGACAAGTTTACCGATTGCGCTAGTTACCTTGATGGAGATAGAGCAGCCGGTAGACTTACACGTATACCATAAGATCCCAGCTATTAACATCTATAATGTCTATATGCAATAGTTATCTCTTACCATAAGGAAATTCGCCTGTTTGTTCGCTATCTTACATCTTTAGAAAACATTAAAAATTGGCAAAAACATATTTAAGAAATGCATTCCAAAGAAAACGTGAGTGGCATTCGGGCGACCTCCTCTCTGATGGCTTCTTAAATTCATTTCCTTTTCATATTGTTGGATTTAACTCTCACTCGTGGAATCCATTGGCTGCGGTAAACTGGGCCATGAGAACGCGCAAATATACTGGGGGCATAAATTTGCCGACACGATATGAGCTTCGCCGTAGCTGTAGGCGTTAAAGTGGCAAGTGAGAGGTTTTTTCTACCGGTGACAACTGGACCGCTTTCTTATTGTAATTAAGGATTAAAGGGAAAACTTTCAGTCAGCCAAGGTCTTGACAAAATTCTTTGAATGTGTATACTTTATAATTACCTCGTTGCCTCGTTGGTCGAGTGGCTAGCGCACACGCCTAACTACACAGTCCATGGGCTCGGGTTCGATTCCCGACGGGAGCAGGCATTTGTGTGATGAAAATTTAAATTTCTGCATTTCCGGGTCTGGGTGTTTATTAAATTTATTCTGGTATCTATTTAAATAAATATTTCTATGTATTGCTATCGTTAAATAACACCCATAGCACAAGCATATAATTTGCTTACTTTGGGGTTAGATTCAATTTGTCTAAGTTGTCCAGGGATATTTATTATTTATTTATATCCTTTAATGTGATAGTAAACTACGTGGATTTATTGAAATATCCCTGTAATGTTTAATTTTGGAAATCAAGGTGGAATTGTTTAGATCAGTAGATCAGTTTTTTTGCTGCATTTACCCATTGTTAATTTCGGGGCACATAAATAGGCTTGCAAAAAAGTATTTTCATTCTCATATACTCGAATTGTTAGGCTGAGGACACCTACGTTTAGTCGAAGACACTAAGTCCCACAACCTGATAGATGGCAAGCCTATTACCAACTGGGCACAAACCCAATCCTGGGTAACGTTACTTTTTATTAGAAAATGGAGAAAACATATTTTTTTTTGGTTCCTAGACCCGAGGATCAAATCCGAGACCTCGTGAGGGCCAACACCAGACCGCTAAACCACATAGGCTAGATAGAGCCTGTCATGCCTGCCTTAAGTATATATAAATACATATATAAAAGAAACCCCTTTTCGCGTGGTCATCGCGTAACGCCTGAACCGACGGATCAAGTTTACTTGTTGTTTGTTTGTTCCGTTAGTTGTCAAGAAATGGTTCTGGGTCTGAGTCTGCTAGTCTATAATACTAGGTATATATAATACTAATATTATAAAGAGGAAAGGTTTGATTTTTGTTTGTTTGTTTGAAATGAATATTCTCCAAAACTACTGGAACGATTTCAAAAATTTTTTCACCTTGGAATGCTACATTATCCCTGAATGACATAAGCTTTGTTTTATCAAAATCGGTGCAATAGAAGCCAAGTTACGCAGGTGAAGCTGCGTGAATCTGCTAATACTTTATAAATAGTAAAATAATTGACTATCTTTGTACAAAATGAACGATTGCATTAAACCCTGCATTCAACAGACGATTTGCATGTGATATGGGTGATAGTCAACACCGCTATAGTAAAAGTAATAAGGAAATCCATTCTAAGATAATAAATGCGAAAGTGTGTTTGTTTGTCTTTCTTTCAAATCGAAACGAATGATATATTAGTGAGTATGTTTATCTGTACAGATAGGAGGCTAGAAAATGAGATAGGCTACTTTTTAACTCCCGGCGGAAAAAGAGATGTGTTTTAAGTTTGACGTACCTATCTGTGTGTATGTGTGTGCACACGTTAGTGCGCATGCGTGTGTCTGTCTATATGTCTATAGCTTAATAACTTATGATCGGGTGGACCGATTTAGATGCTTCTTTATTTTTGTTTTACTGCGGAGGCGATCGAGGTGATTCTTTGCTACATTAGATACATGTTTTATCGGTGTTATTAACTTTTTTAATTTTTGGAATATTATACCGTTATCTAAACGAATTCCCTCGTGAGAGCTACTAACTTTAGTAGGGTAAAGCCGTGGGTAACATCTAGTATATACAAATACCAATTTAATGTACTCGATACGATTTTAACACAGGTACACCTCGGAAGCTTACTTTTGCAAATAAAAAAAATATTCAAATTCGTTCAGAAATGACAGAGAATGAAATGATTGAGGAATGAATCTGAGTCTAGTTGACTCTAGAAAATGACAGAGAAGTTGATTAATATACATAAAAAAATATAGACGTCAAACATATAACCTCCTCACTTTTTGGAAGTCAGTTAAAATGCTCACGAATGCCTTTTATTATTGAGGAATGAATCTAAGTCTAGTCGATCCCAGAGAGAGGCGTCTCTTCTACCCTTCGACCAACCAATCGGTCGAATAAACGAAATCGGTACCAAAGAATGGATTGTTTTCTAAATCATAACTTAAATTGTAACCTCCATTTCGCTATTACTATTATTACGTCAGTTGCACGTGTGTGTGATGACACACTTGTGTATGTGTGTCAGTGTCAATAAACTTCGGTTCGTCGCGTCCACAATTTGATGGTCATCAGGCCCTACAGCTTCCACGGGTGTGACCGGCGTCTTTACAGTAGGGATGTGACTTGCCTGGGGAAAAATCAATTTGTTTATTAATAGATTTTTATTTTTATTGAATAATTTTATTGCCTCTGTGGTCGAGCGGTCCGGGTGTTGGACTTGACTGCATGAGGTCCCGGGTTCGAATCCCGGGTCGACCAACAAAAAGAAAATTAGATTTTTCAAATTTTCTAATAAAAAAATGTTGGTCGGGATTGGAAACGTGCCCAGTTGGCGATAGGCTTGCCACCTATCACATTATAGGACTTAGTATCTTCGGCTAGTCGTGGGTGCCCTGGTTGTGCCTCTGCCTACCTCTTCGGGGATATGGGCGTGAAGATACTTTTTTTTTTTTTGAATAATCAATATTTCTTTCTTTCTTTAATGCTTTATCGTACACAAAAAGTAAAAAAACAAGTAAATGTGTAACATTATACATAAGGCGAGCTTATCTCTAAGAGATTTCTTCCAGCAATCCCAAAATGCTGCAAGATTTCTTCCGGCAATACCCATCAATGTTCAAGTAATCGATTTTTTTACAAAAAATTATCGATTTTCAAAAAAATGGGTTTTTTTGTGACTATTTATGAACATTATTTTTTATCACAAAGTAAGCCCTCCAACCACTTTTTGGTCGTTTATGAGACGTTTTTACGACGAATTATAAACTCACTCTCACACTTAGTCAATTGTTATTTATGCAAAATTGATTAAAAATAGAGTTTAAAGTTTAGAAAGAAACTTTTATAACCACCTTCAATTTAAAATATCACAACTGACTGACATAACTGTTTTATCGATAGAGTTTTCGAGTGTTGCCAAAATATGTTTGCCTGGTACTAGAAGGCGTTGCAAGCAAACTACGAAATAAATAATCTATGTAGCATGTTAAAGCTGCGGTTATTAAAAAAAATCGAAAGTATCATGTGAAATAGCGAAACTAAAAATCTATTAATTTGAAAAATAATCGATTATTTTTTCACATCCCTACTTTACAGTAAGCTTTGATTAAATGTAGGAAACAGGTTTTTCACTTATTCGGTCAATTTTATGCGATAACGGCGTTTTAAATGATGCTGAAAGTGGGTGAAGGTTTATTACGGCATTATGGTGTGATAAAAATATTTTTTTTGTTATGATCACCATTAGAATTATGCTTCCGGAGACATAAACATTTTAATGAAAAAATTATAATAGCACAAAGTCTTTTAATTTAAACGATTTCCCTTTTGTAAAAATTGTAGCATCTACAGCCATTTTTTTGTCAAAAAGCGTCTAAAACTTGACCGATTCTAACACAAATAAGAATGCCATTCCAAATGCTCAAACTGGGGTTCAATTGACCGCCATGTTGGTGAATGAATTATATTGACCAACACGTGAAATGGGTATACGTCTAACACTTTTATTTAACGTGTGGAAATCCATCATGGATACCCGCCACTTTCGGGGAAAGTGCTGGGTTATGTTAGACTCCTACTGACTAAAACCACACGGTGTCCTCCCCTTTACCAAGTACCGGGGCTGTGGGGAAGCTTTAAGGTTTAAATGGTTACAAGTAGGTTTGTCTTTTTGATAATTTTTTAAATGGTTTTTGATAATTCAAAACTTATTTACACAAATCTGAAATTTTAAGTGTAAAAAAGTATCTTCAGGCCCATGTTATCTCCGAAGAGGTCGGCAGAGGCACAACTAGCGCACCCATGACTAGCCGAAGATGCGAAGTCCCACAATGTGATAGGTGGCAAGCCTATCGCCAACCGGCTATATATCCTATCCCGAGCAACATTTTTTTTTATTAAAAAATTAGAAAAAAACAATTTTCTTTTTGTTGCCCGACCCGGGATTCGAACCCAGGACCTCATTCAGTCAAGTCCAACAACTGAACGGCTAGACCATAGAGGCGAGGGTAAGTAGGTATAATATTTCAATGGTTAAAAAACTAAAAGTCTCTAAAACTAAATCAGTCTGTTAGCGTAATGACTATTCTGAATTGAATCCCAGATGCCCAGATGGGACTTAGTGTCTTCGGCTAGTCGTGGGTGCCCTGGTTTTGCCTCTGCCTACCTCTTCGGGGATATGGGCGTGAAGATACTCCCAGATGCTACTGTGTCTTTCCATTTGGCGTTTGGTTAGCAGCTATGTGAAAGTGATTACTTGGGCATAATACGTTATCCCAAAACGTGTACTGCGGCAAGACCGTGTACTCGTATAACATGAATAACATGACCGGATAATGAAAACTAAAACATGACCGTGATACCTCGCGTTTTTTATATGAAAAGGCGAAGTGTGTTTTTATTATAAACAATCGATCGAAACTTTCATTTTAAAAGCAACGGACTGTCAATACTTGATGGACGTAACATGTGCCGAACACGGGACCGAATCACTTTCATCTCGATACGTAACGAACTTGACGATATTCGCATCTTTGTGTTACATCTTTCGCCTACTCATTGCACCTGGATGTTTTTAGATACAAGTTCAACAGTTGACACTGACATTGTTTATAATTCTTCCGTGTTGAGTTGATTTGGTATTAAAAAATGTTGATTAGGTAATTTTATTTTAAAATGAGTTTAATTGTGTTGGACCAATGACCTTTTTTTAAACAATGTTGACTAGAGTAATCGGTAATTGAGTCAAAGCGGCGTACTCTCTCAGCGGTCGTAGGAGAGGACCTCTCGCTGTCGAGCGTCGTCAATACCATGCTCGATAGTGAAAGGTCCTGGCAGGGGTCCCTCCTTTTGCGAAGAAGTAATGACGCAAAAGCAGACCGCGGAGCGGGCCCGGGAGAACGATCCCAACTCAGGCCCACTCCGGCGCAGGCGGACTGCGCCATCGATACGGAGCTGCCGAGGGGAGTCGGGGGACTTTGCTCGGCCAGCATGGCCTCGATCGCCTGAGGAGCGACTCCATTGGTCGGAGTCGCTCCTTTTTCAGCGCGGGAGCTGACCCGGTAAGGACCGGGCCGTAGTCTCGGAGCGAGATGGTGAATGCCAACGCCACGCCATCTCGCTCCTAGCCGGGCGGCATGAAGGTCATAATGTGGTTTTTTGTCGGATCGAGTCCGATATAAGCCGCCGTTCTCCCCCAAGAGCGGTGGGTATCCGGGGGGATTTTCCACACTTAAAAAAAAGGGTAATCGGTAATTACTCTCGTTTGAAATTTTAAACACGTTTTTTTTGACACTGTCATTTACGATTTCGTAGTATTTCTTTAACCGTCTTATAAATAGAGAAGTAAAGTATCTTCACGCCCATATCCCCGAAGAGGTAGGCAGAGGCACAACCAGGGCACCCACGATTAGCCGAAGACACTAAGTCCCACAATGTAATAGGTGGCAAGCCTATCGCCATATCGTCTTATAAATAAATATCGATTAAAGCAGTAGGTACTTCAAAGTTTAACCTGGTATTATACTCGTATAGTCTCTTACAATGTGGTACACACCATAATATCAAAATAAATTAACTCCTACTTTAGTTTATGTCTGTCCATATGACAGTATAAGTAGTTTAATACAAATTAGTTTGACAAGTTGTAGGTACCAGGTTTTTCCAAACAATATGTTTGTAGTTGTAGACCTTCCTGAAAAGAGCTTATTTATTTGTTAATGAAATAAATTAATTAAACATAATAAAATAAAGGTTTCTTGTTTTAAATGACATCATAGTTCCACTAAAATGTATTTTTGGCACTTAAATTTGGATCACAGAACTAATTTTATGTAAATTTAGTTTAAAAACCTTGACATATATCTGTCACCGTGTGTATTTAGTTGATTAAATCCATTTAATAGTTGCGCTCCTCCTCCTGTAGTCTAATCTTTTAAGGTGAATCCCTCAAAAATCTCTCACTTTTTAAGGCGAAGTCCTGGAGAATTTCTTATATCTCGTTAAGACATTACGGTTGTAATCAACACAAACTCAACAGTTTACGAAAAAGCAATAAAATGTAAGAACTAGCTTGATATATGAATTAGATAAGATGTTAAAATTAAGTCGGAAGAACTATTAAAGACAATGATTGAGGGATAGGACCTTCTTCCACCCTGGCATCCAAACAGCAACGCATCTGTAACATCTATAGTGTCTATATTCTTACCATCAGTAGGGCCATGTGCTTTTTTGCTGAATTCTTAAGAAAAACCTTTCACTGAATTAAAACTTTTTTAAACAGTTATGTTATAGGTAGATACAATAATGTAATAAATATTACGGTTGTTTCAATAAACTGTGCGAATTACATCGTCAATCATGTTTTTATGGCGTTACTGTAAAACAGGAATTGAAACATTAAGTTAGTAATTGATAATTTCCATTAAGATGATAGTTCATGAAGCGGTATTTAGTCAAAACTATTTTTCCCTCTGATTCTACACACGAAAGACTTTTGTACGTCCGAAATCGAATACTGAAATCAACCTGTGCTGTAATCTTAAAAGTCTTAAACAGATTCAATGATTTTTCAACAAAAATCGAAGTCTGTCGTGTGTGACCCCCCTAAAGCACTTGCTTTAGAGTTTAGACTGTCTGCTAGTGTCTTATAATTCAATTCACGACAAAATTGACTCACCCACGCTACATTTGCTGGATATTACACATGCGCTATAAGAAGTTGCAATTTTTACATTAGTTACATTTCATGCAAGCCAGAGATGCATTAAGCAAATCTAATAAACTCGTAAGTCGTTTTATATTAAAACTATTGCTATGAACACCCATCTATAGCATAATCATTAGTCATTTGATTACAGCTTGTCGAAGCAAAAATAGTAAGCGTAGTAGCATAAGCAAAGTAATTGAAAATATCTTTTTGTAATTCTATTGATATTAAAATACGATATCATAACAAAGTACTTGTATCTGTTACTTAATTTTTTTATAATTCTATTTATATTATAATACGATATCATAACAAAGTACTTGTATCTGTTACTTAATTTTCTTACTAAAAAACAAGGCAGAAAGTAATCGTGTGTTGAACTTTGAAAAATTGGGTCGCAATCCGGCGCGGAAGCAGTAACTATTATTACCATTAATAATTTTGTATTAAGAATTCAATTTTTTTTATAACTAATAACTACTGGTGTTACATAATCACATTGCTATAATAATATCATGATTTTAGTTCAATGCATTTTTAAATTATTGCTTGTGATATTTATGACACATCGAACAAACGATTTTAATGCGATTTAGAAGTTCTTGGGATAGCACGATCCTTATTTTACCTAAACCGTCTTTAAGGGACTTACTTATGTCATAAATAGTAATTAAGATTCAGAATGCAGATACGTAGTTTTAGTTTTATTGTGTACCAAAATCTATTCTTTCAGGATCGCTAAAACTTAATTGTTGAGTTAAAATAAAAAGTAGGATATTAAAAATTAACTTTATTTTTAAAGGTAATAAAAACTTACTAGACTCATTATATATCATTCATATCTGTATCGAAAAAGCTTTTTGGATAAAACTGTTTACATAAGATGAATTGCACGACCTTGGGACCAAAGAGATAACCTATTGTAACTCTTGACACAACCTTCGGATATTATCCGAAGAGTCTCCGAAACCGGCGTGTTTGTATGATTGAATGTAAAGGAAGCCAGACAGGTTTGACAGGATCGTGAGATTTGGCACTCGATGCTCTCTGCCTACCTCGTACGGGACTTTGCGTGAAGCTATGTATGTGTTTCGTAAATGTTCCTAACAAAACATTTGACGACGTTTTTATGTTTACAAATGTCAAATGTGTAACTTCTAAAAATAGCTGTGTTAGTGAAACGTGCACTTGTTTTTAGTGAATGACTTGTAAACTTTTTTTCCCATCACATTCATTGAGTGTTGATACAGCGATAACAAATTTGTACACCGATTCTTATTATGGCACTCGAAAGTTTTAATTATTCGCCAAACTCACCTTATTTTTAAACTGCTTTGGATCTTGTGAATCTTATTGCAATGGTACAAGGTTGGATGTCGCGTGTGTGATTTCCAGATAAATCTATAGGGTGATTGCCTTATTATCAGCCATGAAAGCATGATACGTAACATTATGAATCTGTATTGTCAGCGACTTTCTTTCTTTAGTACAATATGCCTAAGGCGAAGGGAGATGGCTGATCTCATATTATTAACACTTTCATTACGAATGTTTTGTGACTTTTATTTCTGTGTCTATTGTCTATTTAGTTTCGTGAGTTCTCACTTTAATTGTGTGAGTTTTTTTGTTGAATAACATTTGAATTAACATAACTTTTATGATCTCTTTGGTCTACTTATAAATGTAACTCAATATACAGAGTGTTAGGAGCATGGTTGGACAAACGAAAGTGGTGAAAATGTGGCATTATTAGGATACACTTCCCTGAAAATTTGACTTTATAAATGGTTATATTTTTTTAAAATTTTTGTTTATTTCATAAATCCTCCCAAAATCCATATTTATTTATATTTTAATCCCGTCAATTTGTGCGATACAAACAAAATTTATTTTAAGCTTGTCTATGAACAAAAATGTTATTACACTACACTAAGAATTGCTACCTTGGGAGAGTTTAAACATTAAAAAAAATAACAGCCTTTATCAAGTCCGATTTTCCCGGAAGTATTTCCAGTTAGAACTATGCATCTAACACGCTATATATACCAAAATGCTTACTGCTTTATGACATTATGATTAAAGGATTTGAAAGGGATTTGAAAATATTTAATCGCTATTACAAATAATTTTAAGTAAAATCTCAGGCTTTTTTTACGTGCAGACGAAATCGCGAGAGCATGCTAAATTTTTAAAATAGTCCTGAAGTCTGATTAAACTTTATTTACTTTCGTTTATTTCCAAAGAGAAATTAAAAAGACGTACAGACATACATATCTTCACGCCAAGTCCCTCATGAAGTGAGCAGAGAGTATCGTGTGCCAAATCTCACGATCGTGGCAGACCTGTCCGACTTCCATCACATTCATTACCCTTTTCATATAAACACTACGGTTTAATCTTGATAATTAAAACAACAGTATGGAAAAATTTCTTAAGTATCATAATATTTAATACTACATATTTATATTAATCTATATATTAATACGTTAATCAAAAACTTTGGACCCCTTTTTACGAAAATTGCGTGGACACAGGAGTATAAAATTTGGCACACGTATAGTTTGTGTAGGAGAAGTGTAGAACGCTAATATTTTTTAATAATAATGCTTATAAAGTACCCCGTGTTGGTCCGGGCTCCTTTGTAGAATAGACCATCTGCCTTCCTGTGCCAGGCAGCTCGTAAAAGGCGAGCATAGGCTTGCCGTCACTAACATCGTGACATCTGACTAGGTGGTAGAGTTTCGCAACGACTCACCCGGATTGGTACCACCGCCTTACCTATTCCTGCCGCCATAACGTCATGACATGTTCCGGTTCGGAGGGTAAGGTAGCCGGTAAACTTACTTTTGCTCGAGGCCTAACATCCCGGCCTCAGGTTGGCAACGCACCATTACCAGCTTTGGTGTCTTTAGGCGGCGGAAATTTCTTACGATCAGGAAATCCGTCAGCTTGTTTGCCTTCCAATGTCATAAAAAAAACATTAAATCAATAAATAAAGCATTACCCACACTACCATGCATTTGACACACACAAACAAATACATATATTGATAATTATATTGAAAAATATATTTTTATCGGCGCACTAAAAACTTTGGAAACAACGTAATTGGTCTTGAGATATGAAGATGGCGTTCTTATCAACAAGATTTTAAAATTTATAATGATCGAATTTCGACCAATGGGCGACCACTAGTAACATTTAATCTATCATTGAGTCAAAATTTTGTCACAAAAACATCGTCTTATTGATAGATTAAAAGATAATTAACGCCTCTAAGTGCGGCCGTGAACCCTTAAATTAGGCCGTATTTGTTTATTTATTTATTATTTCATGAGATTTTAAGTTCTACGCTAATATACCCATAACAATGGTCGCGAAATAGAATTTCCGTTATTTATATAAATAAAAGAAAGTGGTTACCTATACCTACTATTTAAAACTCAAGAACTTCTGAAACGATTTGGTTGAAAATGAATAGGGATGGAGCTTAGAACCAGGAAGTGGACATAGGATACTTTGTATCCCTTTAGACTGCGAGGTCACCTCCCTTTAGTTTGCATGGTACATTTTATTATTTTCCACGCACACTAAACGGGCGAAACAAAGTTCGCCGGAACAGCTAGTAATATGTAAGATGGTTTTATTACGTAGGCGAAGCCGCGGGCTAGACATAGTTAAGTATCACTTAATATCTTATTTATGTAGCCCACACACTCATACTAGGAAAGAATCGCCAATTAATAACATTGGTTTTTGACATGTGGGCGATGTTTTGGATGTTCGACAAAGATACACAAAATCTAGTTCCTCTTAATATCAGGCGATCTACATTTAAGGATGCAAAGCGAAAGTTCGACTTTCGCTCTTGATGATTTTCTGCATAAATACTGTTATTTTATCATAAAAGGCTTATCGACTTCTATATAAATATTTACATATTATTACACTAAACTCGAGATCGAGTGGTTAAAATTTAAATTAATTTTTATGTATTTTATACGTTGAAACGTGAAAGGACGGTATTTTTATTGCAAGAATAACAATGAGATGGAATTCCTGAAGAGAAATACATTTAGAGACACTAGATTAGTCATTAAAGTAGTTGTTTGCCTACCTGGATGTTAAACCTTTTGTGATGACTAATAAACATTTCAAATCGGAACACAGCAATAGCAAGCACTGACGATACGAAGAAAAATTACGGTGGGATACGTACTAGAATAACGTGATTATTAGGCATAAATCGTCTTAATTATTTTTATTGTGATTATAACATTCCATATTATTAAAGATTTCAGTAAATTATCTCATGTTTAAAAAAATTAATTCACTCATAAAAATACTGGCATGTAATTTGTCATTTTAATCATTTATATAAAAAAATAATGATTGAATAATGAAAACGTGATAGAAAACGTGCGTAAAGAAAATGAAACTTTGCGTAACTGGAATTCATCTCATTTGAATGTATTTCTTTATTCATTACTGGTAGATAGTAATGTTTTTTGCAGCTTTATTGACATTGTTTATTCTTTTTTTATTATTCTATCAATATTTTGATTTATCGCTTTGCACAAGGCAAAATGCTATTATGACAGAAGTAATGCGACACTAATAACTAATTTATACGATAGCAAAAACGTATTTATTTACTGATCTACGACTGACCTAAAAAGTATACAACTAGTTACAAATACAAACATACTTTAGCTTCCGGTAAGTCCAATTCATTATTAGCGCACTATTTTGCCTGTTCTATTACGCCATAATATGTAAACATTTTTTGACGGAAAATTGCAAATTAAATAATTTTATTTGGATTTACAAACATACTTAATGGTAAATCGAAATTTTCTCGTCTTTCATTTTTATTACGATATCATATGAAAGATAAAAAGTAATTAACAACCCTTTCATAAACCCTTAATTAAGGCGTTACCACAAAAACTTAAGACGCACGGTTAACTAAACACTGTCTAAAATTGGCATCCAACCCATACATAACTTGTGTGTATAAAATAAATACAATATGTAAAGTTAAAACTAAGGTACTGTCTTACCTTAGTTTTAACTTTATGTAAGAGCTAAATCCGCACCTGTATTGTTACTCTTGAATCTCGATTTATGCAATACGGGAAATTGGAATAGGATATGGCATTTTAGGTACTTGGATACAGTACTAGCGGATTATTAACATTTAGTTCCAAAAAATCAACTAGCCGGATCAAATTTTTTATTGTTTATTATTACCTGAGTGTTAATAATTACCCAGGTTCGTATTTAAAGTCTAAAATGACATATCTGAGACCAATTTCCAATATTGCACGATCGAGTTTCAATAGTAACCTTACTATTCATTTTATTTATATTTTTAAATATTGTTATACTATTCGTTAGTTTACATTAAATGTATCTATTTAAATTTTTTAAATAGGTTAATCTTTTTAATTTCCTTACAATAAAGCTTCTCGCAGTTGTGTGTCCATAATAAATTAATTCGAAAATTGAAATTGCGTGTATTATATTTCTCAGATTAAAGAATTATGTTCACTTACCTAATTACATGCTGGGATAATTAATTTCCGGGCCGCATTCACCTTTCTACTCATTGTTGCACAACCTCGCCGAAACATCTGCCGTGAGAATAGTTCTTGGGAAATACTGTTTCCAGAAGCCTACTGTATTGGAGGAAATGGCGGAGATGGGTGAAAAACTTTGTATTGTACAAAGAAATGTTAACTGTTAAAACTGTGATTGTAAACAATTGCACCGGTATTAGCGTCCTAGGTTTGTCTTGTATCGCGAAATGCATGTGCAGTATATGTAGTGGCATTAGGGTTGCCAACGCTTAAATGAACTAACCCGGGCGGATTTTAACAAAAGGGTTCAGATATAGAGTTTCGATAAAAAAACTTGCGTATTTGTTTTATAAATTAATATTAACAGTATTTTCGAGCTGCATCTAATATTTGAGAGGTTCTTATCATAGTTATAAAAGGTTTTACATGAAAAATTGAAGCATGTGTTTGTAACAGTTTAAGAAGGTAGACTTGATTTTGTTGATTTATGTTAGTAAGATTCGATTTAGAAAAAACCGGAGATATTATTGCATCGCGGGAGCTCAGGAGATCAGCCATTATTACCGAAGTCTTCCGGGCATTCTGGGAGAGCTGGAAACCCTAAGTAGCATACTTGTTTGGTGTTGATAACAATACATAATTAGTTAAAAACAGGATCGTCGCGCCCGTATCCCCAAACCTCTGCCTACTCAGGTTGAGGTTCAGGGCACCTACGACTAGCCGAAGATACTAACAAAAAATGTGATAGGTGGCAAGCCCATCCCCAACCGACCAAATATCTAATCCGGGGAATGTTGCATTTTTTAATAAATTATGTATAACAGGCCTGATAATATGTTCTGTTATTTCATGTTTTGTAACATTAACATCTACATTTCTGGGTCTGGGTGTGCTTATTAAGTGTGCTTAATTATTCTGGTATTTAAAGTTCTAAGATACGAACCTCAGTCGATCTGCACCGAACTGATAATAGTATGAAATTATAAATTTACCCCCTTACTAATAAAACTTACGCCTCCGTTGATATGTTTTTTTTCTTGGTGATAAAAAATGAAGCTACACACGAACGCGTAAGTGTTATTAGTAAGGGGGTAGGTTAGTAAGGGAGTTGACTAAAAATATCATGGACAATAAGAAAATCTAAAAAAAATAAAAAAAAAACTTATCACGAAATTGGTGTGTCTAAAACCTATTTCGTGATAAGGCGAGTTGATTGATGGGTTGATAGGTGGAGCTGGAGTTTAATTTTACCAGGTACCAATTTAGA
>NJDD01001675.1:503023-516152 GCA_002245505.1 Calephelis nemesis | reverse complement strand
AGGCCGGGATGTTAGGCCACGAGCAAAAGTTAGTTTACCGGCTACCTTACCCTCCGAACCAGAACACGTCATGACGCTATGGCTGCAGGAATAGGTAAGGCGGTGGTACCGATACGGGTGAGTCGCTGCGAAATTCTACCACCTAGTCAGATGTCACGGTGCTAGTGACATCGTGACCTTACCTTACCTAAGCTCGCCTTTTACGAGCTGCCTGGCAGGAAGGCAGATGGTCTATTCTGCAAAAGATCCCGGACCAACACGGGGAAAAACACCAAATATAAAACAATGTCTCTAACAGCGGACATAGAAAGTACAATTTACAATTCTCGTTCAATTTAAACGAAATGTAGAGTGTTGGTGACAATTTGCATGAGGAAGTCCATCTGTCCCTCGCCGGCGCCGATCATTCGTTCCCAGACTATTTACATAGCGCTTTCTACTGCCACTAGATGGCGCTTTACATTACGCAACTGAATATTGAATAGTTCGTTAAAACGATAGCGTTTTGTGGGAAGGACGTTATATAGAGATTTATTACAATGTCTGAAGGGCTAGGGTTGACAGTTTTCATGCTGTTTCGATATCGATAACTTACCTTATGTTGAGATGTTTCTTTTATTTAAGAGATACTTTCTTATACGTTCGCTTGGGTGTTCTCTGAAGGTGGTGTCAAGAGTCATTGTTTTGTATGAAAGATCGTGCGGTTTGCTCTCGACACTCTCTGCAAAAATATGAATATGTATGTTTGTAGATACGTTCTTTTGGGTTGAAAAATCACATACCTAACTTTGAATTTTAATGCTATTTAGCAATGATGTGATTGTGACGTCAAGGAGTTATACTGGAGTGGCAGAAGCCTTAGGAAAGCAGGAAAAATATTAATTTCTAACTGTTCTGACATAAACATACTTCTTTTTTTTGCCTTTCTTGCATCTTTATATTTTTATCTTCAAAAATCTTCTTTAAATTCTAATCTCTCTTTAAAATCTGAGAAAATTTATTCCAGCCACTAAATTAAAATGTCTGAACCGTAATGTCGTTTCGTTACAGTTGAATATGCACAGCAATTACTACAAACTATCGATGGTCGATACTCGATATCGACTATCGATAAATTGTTACAATTGACCGCTCTAGGACTACTGTAAATGGTGCGAAACATAACATACTCGTAATAATGTGTAAGAAATATTTGTTAAGGTAATGTGTGAAATAATAAAGTCCCATCATCTTCCACTGGTGTCAAATTTATATGTAGACGTTTAGTTACAAAAACAGTATTATTATGTTAGTACTCGTATATATATATATGTATATATATATATATATATATATTTATTCTATTTGCTAACTAACTAACTTCTTTTAAAAACCAAGTATTGGGTTTCTTAACCGATTCCAAAAATAAGAAGGTTCTCAACTCGAATGTATGTTTTCTTGTACGTTTGTTACTCGATTGCTTGCCCAAAAGATATATATCCTTTTTGATGGTTCTTTTTAAGAAAGATAGTTCATGATGCGAAGGTGGTCCCATCATAATTTTCTTTTGATCCGACTGGTGGTGTTTGAGTTATACTTAATCATGCATAACATTTTCGCCTATTCTACGAGTAGGATGTTGATGTTTATGAGGGATCATTTTGATAACTAAGCTATCTTTTGAAAAAAATAATGATCAAATTGTGGTACCTAATCAAACAGTTGGAGAAGGTTTTTGCAGTTTTACTGCTCTTGATGATTGAAACACGTAATGACTGAGCGTAAGTTTTGCGACGACCCGTTGTTAGTTTTCCGACGAAGCGTTCGTTTTTCCCGTGTTTATATGGCAACTTACGCTGGAGACTGACTATCCCATACTCAGGTTGGGAACGCACCTTTCTTACCTTTAGTGATTTCAAGGTTTTTTATGATAATGGAAGGCAAACAAGCTGACGGATTTCCTGATGGTAAGAAATTCACGCCTCAGATTTTTCCAAGTTGAAAACTGCGGAAACCGATTCAGCAGTTATATTGCGCTCTAAAAACTGACCGGCTGGCAGAGAATGCTTATAGAATTAAGTTTGCCATTTGTACTCACAATTTTATTTGTGTATAAGAAATTTTAAATAAATGAAAACAAACAAAGAGTTAAAAATGATTTAGCTTTGACTAACTCATGAATATCCCACTGGTTCATAACTTAAGCAGGAACAGCAATGGTTGCAATAAAGTCAAACGTATGACCCGTTCTCATGTTACGGTCGTCGGTTCGATGTCGCGGCGATCTTCCTATTCAACCATCCATTGTGCAACGCTACCGCGACTATACGGCTGTCAGTTATGTCGTCTGGGATGCAAATTATACTTCCTTACTTAGTGCTTTATTGTTTGACAATAATTTTATACACACATACTAAACAAGGTGGTAGTTCTACGAGAACTTGTTTAGATTGTCATTTCTTGTTGCCGATTCTTTTATTTACATACATACATGTCTTCACGCTAAATCCCTTGCGGGGTAGGCAAAGAGTATCGTGTGCCAGACCTCACGATCCTGACAAACCTGTCTGGCTTCCGTCACATTCATTAGCCTTTTCA
This sequence comes from Calephelis nemesis, assembly GCA_002245505.1. NCBI lineage: Eukaryota > Metazoa > Arthropoda > Insecta > Lepidoptera > Riodinidae > Calephelis > Calephelis nemesis. The sequence goes on along the minus strand of NJDD01001675.1, from coordinate 513,575 downwards.
TACAAACATGCCAGTTTCGGAGACTCTGACACCATCCTCGGATAGTACCTTTTATTCAAGTCAGCCATTTGTCGTATAGCATATAACATTTAGGAGGTCTGCCGACAAAATATCAAACTAAGGTCTCTCGTCACAGGTAGGTATTTCAAAAAGTTGGAACTGTAATTAACGCCTCCTTTTCTTAGTCAAACTACGAATGGTTGTACGGATTATGGTCCGTTGATTTTAGTAATCATACAACGCACCTTTAGTATTAGGGTGCCTATAAATGTATAATGCTTGACAACAAAAAAAATGCTTATTTGTAATCTAGACATTCATCTAAATAATAGAATAAATAGATTTAAATAGATAATTGAAGTTTTAAATAAATACTTTGATAGCCTATTAGGTATGATGCACGTCTTACGCATACCTATTATGAAAATACATGAAATGAGAAAAGAAGCGAAACGGTGACAAAGCTTCTAAGGATCGTGCAAAATTACTACGTATTTGAGAAAGGTTATCAAAGATAATATAAAATTTAAACGTTTCTTTTATCGATGTTTTACTTTATTACTTATTTAAATCCTTTTTGCACACAAATTCACAATTTAGTGTTTATTTTACATTTGAGATTGTTATTATATATTTCCTTTTTAGTTTCTACGTGTGCTAAATATTGAATTAACTATAAATTTGACAATCTTTTTGACAAAATTCAAAAACAAGAGAATACCTATTATCTTTTTCTATCCTGGGCTCTTTTTGATAATAATTTTTTAACGCTACCAAATATCGACCAACACTTTATTAAATCTACAATTTGGCACACTTTTCAAAACCTATACTTACCTATTACATATTCTGTATGAAAACTATATTTACATCTGTGGACGTAAAATATATCATCGATAAATATATCGATATATACGAGGATATATTTTACGTCCCTTTGAGTGAGTACTTAATTATTGATTAAAAAGCAATCTTTAATTGAAAATCTAGAGTAAAAAGTAATTGATGAGTAAAGGTGAAAGAGTACGAATTCGAATATCTTAAAACGGCCCAAAATGCGTAAAATAATATTTTTCAATCCACTGTCAAAAACGGAAAGTGTTGTCAGTACGACTTTATGTCCAGGGTTGGATTTGACTTCATGAGGTTCCGGGTTCGATTCCCGGGTCGGGCAACAAAACGAAAATGTTTTTTTCAAATTTCTAAAAAAAACGTGGCCAGAATCAGATAAGTGCCCAAGATTGGCAGATTTCCTCCCTATCGGCTATCGTCAATGCCCCTGGTTGTTCGTCTACCTAGTTCTTCTTTTTTTGAAAGGGTTTAACGTTGCTAACCTCGTGGTTTTTACAATTTCCTGAGCGTTAAGATACTTTTTTATACATTGACCTTTCGGTTTCTTTGCTACGACCGTGATGACGATTTTTGACCGTCTTAAAACATTTCGAGTTTGCCAAAAAGCGTTCACGTACCAATTTATTGGCTTGAAGAATTAAGACTTGAAATTCAAGTGCAGGCGCCAATATTATACTAATGGTGCAATGTGGTCATTAATTCCGTCTCGCCTTTGTGTGGAATTAGAAATAAATTGGAAAGTGGGTGCTGCAACATTGTAGGAATCAAAGGAACAAACAAAATACATGACTATTGAAAGACTAAGCGGCTTGTGGGAGACTTGCGTTTTAAATTTAACTGTATCAATAATAAACCCATGTAATTGGAATTTATACTAGTTTTGATTTAATGCAATGTTTAAATTGCTTTATTTATGTATTCTATGATTGTTTATACTCTAATACGAGAGCTAGGGCTGTCACTATTTGACTTTTTCGCTTAGCCATTAGTAGTACTGTTTGAATTATGCTCTTCGCATATATTCGTCAAGCTTTTGGAAATCCGAATGTATTTTAACGATATCTATATAGAGTTGTTATTACGTAATTAATCATTTCGCTTAAATTTAGATTAGGTCAGCCAATTTAAAAATAAATGTATCGAGTTTAAAAACAGTAAAAAGTGTAAAGCCGAAGCGCATAATTTAAACAGTAGTACTATACTTTGTATTTTTATTAACAGCATACGCTGCAAAGAACTAACAAAGGATTGGCAGTAATATGAATTAAGATGGTGATAGTATTTGGGTTTTAACAATCATTCCGACTGCTTAAAGATTCTTGAACTAAGCCTATCAGCGTCTACTTTTACTGACAATAAAAACGAAATATGTTTTTTTTACAATGCAACTAGGTGCGTTTCTACACATAGCAATATTGCACGTCGGTGATAAAATATGTGAACAGGATTTTGACATAAAATAAGTAAACGATGAATTTGATTTTACGAAATACATATTTTTTACGTAAAGCTCGAAAATTTGTTATGAAAATAATTTGTGTGTGAGAGAGGAATTCCATAACCAATTAATAATAATGAAAAAAGTATGAATTTAAGTAAAAGTAATATTACTTATAACATTTTTCGTTTATCATCTAGTGATAATAAATGTGATTCATCAAAGTGAGATTAAAATCAGCTATTTTGAAATTCATGCTCTGCCGTATGTCTAAAATCTACTAGATAAAGTATCGATATCTATGTAATAATAATCTTTATATGTATAATTGTTCTGTGAGTGTGTATGTCATTGAACTCCTTCTAGACGGCTGGACCGATGTTGATGAAAGTTTTTGTGCGTGTTCAAGGGAATTCGAGAATGGTTTAGATTCACAATTTGGTCTCCTGGAAAATGTTTTTTTTAATTATTTTTTTAATAATAAGTCGTTGTTGATTTTGGAATGTTTCACATCGGATCCGACAGACTGCGCTACTGTCGAAGCATTAATGTCAAGCGATACGAAGTTTGCTGGGTCAGCTAGTATTATAATAAAACTGTAGAGGTGTGAATTCTGTACATTAAAGATAATTAAAATTGCATGTGCATGCTATTAAAAAGGGACAGGAGAACACGTTGTTGGCAGTCTTAGAATTTTTGTCTGTCTAGTCCGGACTTTGCAGAATGGGCTATCTGCCTTCCTGTTAGGCAGCTCTTAACCGTCGTTTAATTAACGTCACTAACACCGTGACATCCTACTAGGTGGTAGAGTTTCGCAGCAAATTGCCCGGATTGGTCCGCTTTACCTATTCCTACCGGCATAACGTCAGTACCTGCCGTTGACGTGTCCCGGTTCGGAGGGTATGGTTGCCGGTAAGCTTACTTTTGCTCGAGGCCTAACATCCCAGCTTCAGGTTGGCAACGCACCATTATATATTTAATTTACCTTTGGGGTCTCTAGGCGACGTGAATTTCTTACCACCAGGAAAGCCGTCTGCTTGTTTTGCCTTCCAATATCATAAAAAAGTCCTTTTACAAACTAGAGGCAGAAAGTATCGATTGCCACGTGACGATTCGGCTAGTCTTTTCTTCTATACTAATATTATAAAGAGGAACGGTTTGGTTTTTTGTTTGTTTGTTTGTTTGAAATGAATAGGCTCGGAAACTACTCGATCGATTTCAAAAATTCTTTCACCTTTAGAATGCTACAATATCCCTGAGTGACATAGGTTTTGTTTCATCAAAATCGGTGCAGTAGAAGTTAAGTTACGCAGGCAATGCTGCGTGAAACTGCTAGTGTGAAATATATTAACACTGACATGTCAGTAAAATTCAAAAACGGCACCCATATCTCAAGAGCTACCACATTCACAGATGACAGCAACGGCATCTTATGTTGCGGATGTCTGGGCGACGGTGAATATCAACAGCTGAGCCAATTTTTCTATCACTTCTTCTTCTGTAAAAACATGTAGTTTTTGAAATTTAGAAAACTATGAGCTATCGTACTACTTGCCTATTACAAACAACTATTAAATTAGCATTTTCGAAACATTAACTCTTGCGATCTCATTAAGTTTTTATGTAGATATTAATTAGGCCAGGGCTAAATATTTATTGTGCAATTGTGTATTTCACAAAAATTTCGACCACTATGATTATTGATCTTTATAGACACCGCCAATGTTGTGTTCCGGTTCGGAGGGCAAGATTAAACTTACGCAATTAATTAACCGTCATTTAATCAAAGTTGAAAAATCCATACTATCATATTATTTATTGTGTATATAGTGATTCGTATCATCAGGAAATCTGTCTGCATTTTGCCTTCTGATTCATAAATAACTCTTCTCAAGATCATACAATTTTTGCATATTTTATACAGTCTTTGTAGGTATCTCTGTGGTCTAGCGGTTCACAGGTTGGGTTCGATTCCCGGGGCGGGCAACAAAAAAGTGGTTTTTCCAATTTTCTAAAAAAATATGTTGCTCGGGATTGGATGTGTGTCCGGTTGGCGATATGCTTGCCACGTATCACATTGTGGGACTTAGTGTCTTTGGCTAGTCGTGGGTGTCCTGGTGGTGTCTCTGCCTACCTCTTAAGGATGAAGATTACTTACTTACTTTATCGGTATCTTACTAATGAAGGTGAGTCTTGTTAGCAACCTGGTAAAACATTTTTAAGAGTAGTCTATAATGGTTATAAAATGATGTGACTATAAAATACAATATATACTGATGAATACGATGATAGTGTTTGTACCAGTCAACTGTAATAATTGATTGGTAACACTCGTAACAAACTGGCGACAAATGAAATTAACTATTACTGCAGTGCTAGGGTTGTGCTGCAGCGACAATAATAATATATCGATGAAATAACCTTTAGATATGTTATGTTTTTTTTTTCATATTTTACTAGTTTATTAGTCTATTAGCAATATTGTTGTGTCTGTTGACGCGATAATGAATGCGATGGTCAAGGGAAATGAGGATTTATTTACAACCGAGTGTGAAATAAGAGAAGGTTCGACTCTTTATTTTTAATTAGTATGTCAAACGAATTTTCTGTCATTTCTGAACCGATTTGAAATATTCTGTTTTTGTTTGAAGAAGTATACTTCAAATATATTCAGTCAATGGTCCCAATGCCAATAGGTCTGGATCTGATGATACATGCCAGTCAGTATTGCTAGTTGATATGGCTAGGTGGCAGATTTTGATCCGGATAAATTTATTTAGTTAGCGGACTGTCGCATGTGTGTCGTAACGTACGTTTACCTGGAGTGGTTAACAGATTTTTTAGACCTTTTTGATTTTGCAGATGACTGACTTTAAATTGATATTTCTTTGGCATGACTTAACCGATGGTGACATCTAGCATGCCATGACGTTGGCGAAGCCTAAAAGGCTAAAAGACTATCCTAATTACAAATTATTTAAAATGTCGTCACAAAATATGTTTCTAAGGGCTACAAATGTAAAAGTAAAGCTAGTTTTTTCTATAAAATACCCATTTGCCTACTTCAAAATTTTATTGCAATAAGTCTGGACGTTATCCCGCGAAAGCGTAACATACAAACTTACTTTCGCATTAATATTAACGAAAATTTACCGTTTCTAAACTATACCACACACCGTGTACGAGCATCGATATTGCCTTTGTGGATATTACACAAAATTAACGTTACGGTAAATTAGAATCATTGCATGTGCGTAAAACTCAATTTCATCGACATTAATAACGGCCGTATCTAGATGGGAAACTACAATTCTTTATTTAATTGCATTTAACGTATTGAGGACGGGCGAGGCCGACCCGTGTAAAGACATTAGGCTTGTTATTGTGTTAGTGATTTTTATGTGAACAAGTATAGTCTTTTTATAATATTGGAAGGCAAACAAGCTCATAATATGCTGATGTAAGAAAAACACGTGGACCTTAGATAGAGCTGCTGACCTAAAGCTTGGATCTTGAGGCTCTTGTGTATGGGCAAAGCTCGGCGAAGTTGTAAAAACCGCGGAGTTAGCAACAAATTAGTTATTATAAAAAAGTGTATTGGCTACCAAACCTCATTACCATATCTCTTACCATTAGGAGATCGTCTGTTTATTCGCTCACCTCTACTATAAAAATAAATGATACAGTGTAATAAGTGGTAGATATTGCCGGAGGCTCCGCCGAGTGAAAGAAAGACAAATAAACAAACACACCTTCGCATTTATAGCTAGAGACATAGAGTTATAGGAAATTTTAAGGTATAGACAGAATTTCGAAGTAAGAACCGCAACTAAAGATTTTTTAGAGTCACAGTGACAGTTAATGAGATATTTATGTACTCGTATTTATGCCGTTTGAGCACATGTTCAGATGCCGCTTAGTGTCGCTGCGCGGTGGACATAATGTTTTAGTCTTGTTGTATATAATGTTTTTGTCAATGTAGTATGTAACACTTTAATGATTTAGTTATACAATAATAAGTTTATTATTATTACTGTACATTGCATGTTACATTAATCTGATGGTTAAAATACGGGATTTTAAACAAATATCAACCTATCTACACTTAGAGATAACCCCCTAGAGTTTGGTTGCTAAGATATTTTTATAAAATTAGTAGCTAACCCGACAGACGTTGTTCTGCTATATTTTTTTTGTGATTTTAGGAAAAAAAAATGAGGTGGTCATCCTTATTACTTAGGGTTTTAAAAAAGTGCTAGTAGCCGATTCGCAGACCTACTGAAAATCTGAATAGCCGTTTCGGAGGAGTACAGTAACTGACATTGTGACACGAGAATTTTATATACAAGATTAAAAAATAACAGTGGTTACCTAGTAACTTATCTAACGTAGATCCTTTATCTTAGATAAGCTATTAAAATTGACCGAAAAGTGTCAGTAACGTCACTAGCGTCACTGTCGCCGCGTCATTGGCTGCGTCAAAGCTGTGTCAAAGACATAACTATTTATATATACTAGCTGCGCCCCGCGGTTTCATCCGCGTAAGTCCCAATCCCGCTCGAACTCCGGGATAAAAAGTAGCCTATATGTTATTCTGGGTCTTCAGCTACCTACATACCAAATTTCATCGTAATCAGCTTTGTAGTTTTTGCGTGAAAGAGAGAGAGAAAACATCCATTCATATAAACTTTCGCATTTATAATATTAATAGGATTATCTAGAGTGACCAACTTATTTTTTATTATTATAATTTTTACTCAACAACGTCACTTTTGTGTCGTTGTAAATTCTGAGTAGTAGTTTCTAATTTACAATTTTTACTAGAAAAAGGCAATAAAAATAAAACAAAAGAATCTCTATGTATAAAAATGAATCCCCATTTCTTATGGTCATCGCACCACGCTTGAACGGATGCATCAATTTTGCTGATTATTTTATTTTTGTGTTGATTATTGTCATGAGAAGTTTCTTATGAAGAGAAAAACCAGAAATAAATTAAGAAAAATGAAATAATAAACAACGTACTAAATCCAAACAAACTGTTCACATCAATTAATGTCAAGCGATACGAAGTTCGCCAGGTTGGCTAGTAAAATAATGAAAAATGTAGTTGTGCTAACAACTCTACATAAATATCTTAAAAATACATTCGGATTTCCGAAGCTTGACGAATATAGCCGAAGCGCATAATTTAAATAGTACTACTTTACTGAGAGATGTGTCACTAACGCGGCGCTATTGACGCCACTGGCGGTTGCTTCGGAAGTCCACCTTTAGGGCCGTTTTGAAATATCACAATTGTAATAAATACCAGACTATTCTCAGTTAGACACAACACGACTAACACACATAAAACACCTAACGTATTAACCGTTTTCCAAGTCCCAACGATAAAGTGTAATAATTTGTTAACCCTTTGAACGATGCACTTTCTCTCGAAGCCTTAAAGGGCCATTCGGGCCCCAAGTTCCTTGTTTACGAGAGTGACCTGCGGTTAACTAGAGAGTGGGTTATCGACGGAGGTCATCATGGCACAATTGAATATAGAGCTAGCACCTCGACCTCATTGTGGACCTTCCATTGTTGAATCACACGAGCTCTGACCATATAAATATTGCTTGGGCATAATTATCTACGTTTATTATCGCTTTAAGAACTTCTTAGTCTATAAGTGGTCATATCTACTCAAGTTCCACCGTTTTACTTGAAAGTTATTTATGTGTCAGATGTCAAGGGACACCCGGATGGAACGAAGTGTACATATATTAATTATATTTATTTATAAAAAACTTGTATACATTCAACAAAAATAATTGTCGCGACATCACTCTGTTCAATGCGAAATAGAAATGAAAATATCTGGCTTGCTTTTTATAAGAGAGAGAGTGAGAGAGACAGACAGAGAAATATGCGCACGCCGCATAGCTTACAGCAAAAAGTGTCGTTACAACTTTTCGTGAGAATTTTTTCCGTCCCTTTCATAACGCGCGATAAGGAACTTCGTTCCAAAAATAAATTCAACAGTAATTAAAGAAAAATCGCCTCGAGAAAACTTGAATAAATATTGACATATTGGTTTTGATATGATTACATAAGAAAAAAATATTTTAAATTGTTTAGAAAGTCCCTAAAAATAGCTACGAAAGCTATAAAATAATGAAGTTGATAATAATCGCGTGGGTGAAATATTATAGAAAGACGTAACAAAGAAAGTTTTTGTCAATATTTTGTTATTTAATAACTTTGAGCTCGTGTTAAAAACTTGCGAAATATAAGATTATATTCGATTCAAGTTCTTAGAGAATCTACTACGATAGAGTTCACTGTTTATTTAGTATAACATTATGGGATCCATATTATATTAGCAATGCTGAAGTTTAGATATTATCACTACAATTTTTCATATAAAACTTTAAATACTTCCCTTTTTTACTTCACACCATAATATGCATACGTTGCAAATTTTAAATTGCAAATCGGGTGAAAAACACTTAAAAATTTTAAAATATACCTTACAGATTCATGCCTGATGCTATAAATCGTTAACGAGGCTCAATTCACAGGTGCTTGTATTTCTATGTGTAGGTAATTGATTTTTATAGCAGAACAACGTCTGCCGGGTTAGCTAGTGTAAATATATTAGTATCGCTTACTCAATCTCTTAATACGAGTGTATAATTTACTCACTTAAGGGTTGGATTAATTTGTTTCTGATGTACATTTCCCGGTATATCTGGACAAAACGTAATAGAGTAGATATTTAAGATCAACTTAATGAAGTAAATGCGTCACGGACTCTATTTTAATTTATAGTTTGAGGTCCTGTGTAAAATATATTTCGTGACAACTAGAACTGTCCAATAAGCTTTAATGGGTTCTGCTAGTGGCAAATAAGATTCGGAATTCGTGTAACATTACTTGGGAACACGGTGGGAAATATTTAACAAATATTATAAACATTCCTATTCCAATTTTGCTGCATACCAATTACATATGTGCTGTGTGTTTTATGCTAAAATAATAGAACTTGGGGGAGTTCTATAATTTTAACTAGTGGTCACCCATTGGTCGAAATTCGACCATAATAAATTTTAATATCTTGTTAAAAAGAATGCAATCTTCATTTCTCAAGATTAACCACTTTGTTTCCAAACTTTTTAGTGCGCCATCTGTGATCTTTAATGGTTATCATCAATATATTTGTTTGTGTGTGTCAAATGCATGGTAGTGTGGGTAATGTTTTATTTATTGATTTAATGTACTTTATAAGCATTATTATTGAAAAATATTAGCGTTCTGCACTTCTCCTACCCATAAACTATAAGTGTGCCAAATTTTATGCTCCTCCGTCCACGCAATTTTCGTAAAAAGGGGTCCAAAGTTTTGGCATCACGTATTAACATATAGATTAAGAGGCTCAGACTGTTTACTACCCAACTTTTCTGATATCCCAAAACATAATCAAGAGTTTGTAAACATGGTATTTAATTGCGGTACGCGTTGGCACAATATGCTAAGGTATGCTGGCGTTGGCGAAAGTGTTTTTTTAAAAAACGTTACTTCAAAATATATAGATATCAAGGCCTTAAATCGCAAATTTATATACATACATACAATAAAATTGTTAAATTTGAGATACTACCTTTTGCGTCGCTTCTTGCCTGTAAAACGCTGCGGTCGTGGAGCTTCGAATTGTACTTAGGCCCGACCCTCCGATAAATGTCAGAGTTGCCTATGTGGGGTTCATATCAGATAGGACTGCTTATAGGGGATCCTGCTTCTTATATCTGAACTTTCCTTAAAGGGAAGAAATTGTAACAGATGTAAAACAAGCCTTTAATTTGCTAATTCCGCGTAAGCGTTAGCAAATTAAAGGCTTGTTTTACATCTGTTACAATGGATTTCCGCAAAGTAACGCCTGATTCAATAAAATAGGAAGAAATTGTAATAATAAATAGGTAATGCAAAAAGTAAATTATATTGTCCGGGATAAGATACGTGCCCGGTTGGCGATAGGCTTGCCACCTATTACATTATGTCTCCGGCTAGTCCTGGGTGCCCTGGTTGCATCTCCGCCTGCCTTCGGGAATATGGGCTTGAAGATGCTAAGTAAATAATTAAAAATGTAGTATGTAGGTATATGAATTTAGATATTTCAAAGATAGATAGATTTATGGTATAGAAAAAGGGGAATTGTTTTACTCTGGATTTTACGCGTGCGACGCCGCAGACAAAAATTAGTAGTACATATTGTAGTTTAAT
>NJDD01001675.1:483974-498043 GCA_002245505.1 Calephelis nemesis | reverse complement strand
CTCACAGCCCCAACCCTCTTTTAGTCGCCTCTTACGACAGGCAGAAGATACCGTAGTCCTATTCGTCGCCCGGTACTACAGGGCCCAGCAAGGGCCTTAATTTCGAGGCCTTCGCCGTCTTCTCCTATCGGGATTGTATCTCTCCCGATCTCGTTCTGCGCTTTCTTTCTAAAGTAGTACTCTTTCACAGAAAGTAACCATGGCTTTCCATGACTCGGGGTCATGTAGCATGGCTTTCACTACACGTGCTAAATTAAAATCAGCTCCAATCCTGGAAACTAAAATCGCTCTTTCATTAGCCCAAGCTGGACATGCTTCCAACGTGTGCTGAGCATCATCTCTATCACTAATGCAGTGGTAACATTTTGGTGTTTCTTCACGTCCTATTCGGTTAAGGTACTCGCCAAAGCAGCCGTGCCCAGTAAGTACCTGTGTTAACCGGAATGTAACGAACCACTTTCTGTTTATCCACGCTTCAAAATTAGGTAGAATCGCACCCGGAGCGCGTTGGAGTATCGCGTTTGAGCTTTCAAGTCTTGTTCGCCATTCTGCCAATGTTACGCAGTGCATCCTATCTCTTACCCTGTCTATCGTCATTGACTTAGAGACGTCGCCTGAGGCCGGGATGTTAAGCCTTAAGCAAAAGTAAGTATATCGGCTACCTTAACCCCTCAACCGGAACACGTCAATGGCAAGCACTCACGTTATGGCGGTAGGAATAGATAAGGCGGTGTTACCAATCCGGGTGAATCGTTGCGAAACTCTACCACCTAGTCAGATTACACGGTGTTAGTGACAGTAAGCCTATGCTCGCCTTTTACGAGCTGCCTGGCAGGAAGGCATATGGTCTATACTGTAAAGGGGCCCGGACCAACACGGGGAAAATAATTTCTTTCAAGATTTTGAAGGATGTAAGGGTTTAGGTTTTAGTGTGTTGATAGTATTCAAGGTTGTATTCGACAATAAATAACAAAGTCTGAAACCTGTAGAAGCTGTTGAGTTACTCTTGAAACTCGATTTCATGTTTCCGGGCTTCTTAGCAGAACAGTACATCTGCCTTTCTGCCAGGCAGCTCATAAAAGGTGAGCAAAGGCTTTCCGTGGTAGAGTTTCGCAGCGACTCGTCCTTATTGGTACCACCGCCTTACCTATTCCTGCCGCCATAATGTCAATGCTTGTCGTTGACGTGTTCCAGTTCGGACAGTAATGTAGCCGGTAAACTAATTTTGCTCTAGGCCTAAGATTTCGGCCTCAGGTTGGCAACGAACCACTACCACCTTTGGTGTCTCTAGGCAGCGTGAATTTCCTACCATCCGGAAATCCGTCTGCTTGTTTGCCTTCCATTATCATTAAAAATACGTAATTTTAAATACTCTTGAACACGACCAAGTAAAAATTGGCAACCCACTGTTACCAACATTGTTATTTAAAGGCATGTATTTCGTGCCATCACGAAATCTGCTTATTTTTTTATAATATCGAAGTAATATCTAACTTTTTTGTAGTAAGAAACCATTGTTAAGTATACATTTTTGTTTGCGACTGTACTCAGATCTGTTGGAAAATGGGGTGGTGTTATTGAGTAATGCTGAACAATAGATCGCCAGCCGTTCCATTCTCTGCATACGATAGTCACGCTGGGTGCATCCTCTCTTTGTGGTCCTTGGTAAAAGCGAAGCGTTTGATAATTAAGCATAGCATATCTCAGGTTGGCAACGCACCGTTACCACTTTTGGTGTCTACCTCTTTCTTACCACCAGAAAATCCGTCTGCTTGTTTGCCTACTAATATCATAAAAAGAAACTCTTAGAAATCCCTACAATAATGTGCCTCGTGGTCGTGTCCTAGCTGTGTAGGTACAATTTAGCAAGAATAAACTATTCATATTTTCACACATAGTTAATAAACGTATGCATACAAAACTGAGCTACAATGCTAAAATAACCTATATCTTTTGCGTGAAATTGAAAATCTCCGTTCTTTTGTTGCTTGAAAGTATATAATAAGCTAAGAAAATATATTTTATTTGACACTTCTGACTCTGACTGACGTTACTGACTTAATGACGACTGTGACAAAAGGACGAGGTTATATGTTATATTTCCATATGTTTTTTTATGTATGTGAATCGATTTTCTGTCATTTATGAATCGATTGTAAAATTATGATTTTTTTGAATCTATGAATAATCACATGTCGCTGTCTTTTAAGACTTGACGCACGTAAAGTTTATTTATTGTTTATGCAACATTAATTCTTATGACACATGGCGCAAGGTTGTCGAGATGATTACATTAAAGGTATTTATCTACTTCCAGATCCAATAATTGTTTACAAATAAATGTAAAATATTCTCAATGAAAAAATAATATGTTTGACATCAGCAGTCCGCTTAGTAAATATTATCTATAGAGATAGTATTTAAGAGGTCTCTAGGAGGCTATTATAACAGAATATATTTATAATTTATGTCTTCAAAAATAGTAATTATGAACAGCGTTGTCTGAAGATACTAAAGTTGGTTTTAGTGTGCTTAGCAGCCTTTTAGGAGACAAACTAATATTAATTAGGTCATTACTAACAAGACCACTGGTTTTAGAGTGCTACAGAGTAACTTGTCCGGGTAGGGGATCTACCGACTTACTTATTCGTGGCTCCATAATGACAGTGTTTAGAACTATCGCGTTCCACAATAGAAGGTCGGGAAACCGGTAAACTTATTCACACAAAAGGTTTTATACCCTAATCGTATGGCCTCTACTTCTTTTCTTAGGTTTTTAAAGCCATATTTTTTTATTGTTACAGTTGGTGGTTAACTTGGCGATTGTGGTGTATCATGCGTTGGACTACACTCACGGAGAAGACGAGGAGAGGCTCATATCACCAGACCTTGAGGGTCTCATCACCGAGATGACGGCGGGCAACATAACTGGTAAGTCTTAAGCTTAAAATTCTCATCATCATCTTTGTACCAATGCTGGTCGCCGGATATCAATCAGCGTTCACTAACTGTACCAGCTCGACATTAGCTATTCCTGCCGCCATACTAAAAATTTGCAAAAAGTAGATGTAGTATCTTAAAACTTTATTACAGGTTTTCCCCTTCAGAGATGCACCGCCTTACCTATGCCTGCCGACCTAATAATAATGTCGTGTTCCGGTGTCGAGTGTAGGGAAGCTTGAACAAATAGTCTAACACTAGGGTTGCCATCTATGCTATTTTAAACAATAATACACTGTTTTACGATCTAACATGTTCTTTGCTGCCGAACAAATAAATCTGTACGAAATACTGTTTACAAACGAACCCATGAATACAAAATATTTCAAACTGACACTGACATATTATGCGTGAGATTGAGTGCGAGATGCGAGTGCGTTCGCAAAACAATCAGATTAGTTAAAATTAAAAAATTAAGAAGTATAGCTACTTGTACATAAATCTTTATTACTTGACCGCCTCGTTGGTCGAGTGGCTAGCGTACACGCCTAACTACGCTGACCAACCGCGAGGCTCGGGTTCGATTTCCGACGGGGATCTAAATAGATGTCTGCATTTCCGGGTCTGGGTGTTTATTAAATTTATTCTGGTATCTATTTAAGTCCTCGTATTTCTATGTATTAGTATCGTTGACTAACACCCGTAACACAAGCATATAATTTGCTTACTTTGGGGTTAGATTCAATTTGTGTAACTTGTCCAGGAACATGTATTTATTTAATATTGTGGATTGGAGAGTTGTTTTCTATATACTAACCAGATAGTCGACTTGCAATAAATAAATCTTGTTCTGTGGTCAACTTTGCTTGCAACTTAGAAACAAAGCTTCGAGAGATTTAAAAAATGAGCTTCTCTTTTAATTACTGTCACATTTGTACTGAAGAAGACTATAAGACTTTTAAAACTGATGTAAACTAATCAGTTATGCAAGATGCAGTAGAATCAATGATGTAATAGAATTCTGTTATTTTTTTCTAAAGTACTGTTCATTTTTCTTCTTAGACCTAAATATACTTTTTCCATGGAAAGATAGTTGGCAACCCTATCTAACACCCCGGCCACAGGACAACGACGCACCTCCAATATCTATGGTGTCCATAGGCTACAGTTATCTCATCTCGCGGTCTCGGTCTCTTGTCATCAGGGGAGCCGCGTACTTTTTTCTTTTGCCCTATGTTGATCCTGGCTCCTTTGTAGAATAGATCATCTGCCTTCCTGTGCCAAGCAACTCTCAAAAGACGAGCATAAGCTTACCTTCACTAACACAGTGACATCTCACTAGGTGGTAAAATTTTGCAACGACTCGCCCGGATTGGTACCACCGCCTTATCTATTCCTGATGCCATAACGTAAGTGCTTGCCGTTGACTTGTTCCGGATGGGAGGATAAGGTAGCCGGTATTACTTTTGCTCGAGGCCCAATAACCCGGCCTCAGGTTGGCAATGCACTGGTATCACCTTTGGTGTCTCTAGGCGGCGTGAACTTCTTATCATCATGAAATCCGTCTGCTTACTTGACACCCAATACCATAAAATATGTAATATGTAGGTACTTAATTTACTGGTTTTCGCATATTTCAGGTGTCACCTCCAACTAAAAATATCAGTTACCTTACGATTGATTTTTACTTTATCGTTATATTACTGGAAGTTTGCGTGATTATCAAATATAAAAAGTAAAGCAAGAGTCACGCGACCTTTAAAAAGGTGCTTATAATAAATAAGCTCAGTAATAAGCGCAGTCGCACCGACCAATTTCTTTTCTGTATTGAACTTTCACCTTTTACTTAACGCTCTATTTTAATCGTCTCTGTGGTTTAGCGGTCTGGCGTCAGATTTGGCTTCATGAGGTCTAGGGTTCGATCCCCAGGTCGGGCAACAAAAAATGAATAGAATGTGCATTTTAAATTCTCTAAAATTATAACGATGCCCCGGTATTGGATATATTATGTCCGGTTGGCGATAGCCTTGCCCTCTGTCACTTCGTGGGACTTAGTGTTTTAGGTTAGTCGTGGGTGCCTTTGTTATCCATAGGGGTGGGTACTCTGCCCACCTTTTCATTGATATGATTGTGAAGATACATTTTTATTTTATGCATTTAGCGTAGAATTATCAATTACAAGTTTCTTGCAATTTTTAATTTAAGAGTTCAATATAATTGTAATTGGATATAGCCAGGGGTTCTAACTAGGGTTTAACCCCTAGATAATTGAGAGTTTAACTCATTACATTTAATACAGGAATGTGCAAGCGGCCCTAAAAGGGTATAGAAATAGATAAAAAATCGACAGACTATATTTATTTGACAAATATTTATCTCGAATGTCAGAAGTAAATCTACATATTAATACGTGATGCCAAAACTTTGGACCCCTTTTTACGAAAATTGCGCCGACGCAAGAGCATAAAATTTGGTACACTTATAGTTTATGTGTAGGAGAAGTTCAGAACGCTAATATTTTTCAATAATAATGCTTACAAAGTACATTAAATCAATAAATAAAATATTACCCACACTACCTTACATTTGACACACATAAACAAATATATTGATGATAGCGATAAAAGATCACAGATGGCGCACTAAAAAGTTTGGAAACAAAGTAGTTGGTCTTGAGAAATAAAAAAGGCGTTCTTGTCAACAATGTATTAAAATTTATTATGGTCGAATTTCGACCAACGGGCGACCACTAGTTTAAATAATTTGTTTATTAGTATAGACATAGGATGTTTACTATTGTTTAATATAATGTATTAAGTGAATTACTTATTATACTAAATTAAATCACGTTGTCTTAATTGCAGATCGGTTTGTAATTATAAAATAAGTAGTTTAATTAAATACTTGATGTTTAATAATTAACAAACCGATCTACAACTAAGACAACGTGATTTAATTATTTAAGTGTAATAATAGGTTATCCATTTATGATTGCCAACACTATTATGTCAAATTTAAAGAAAACGCTTTTACATGTTTCAAAAGAAAATGATTATTTTTACTCGCAAATCTTAAACTTGTTGATTAATTACGAGACAGTGAACGTTGATGGAGGTCTACCTGCAGCGAACTGGTAAAAATGATGATGATGAACCGAATAATTCAAAGCAATAAACTATTCAAATAGTAAATACCTTCCAACCTCCCATGGCATCGACACTAATTTTTATCTCACATGATCCGTTCCAACTTTCCAACAAACATGGCTATTCTGATACAAATGTAATTACTATCATTCTTCGGTATTCGTTTGTGGATTTCGATTATCGAATGATTTATGTTCATGATCGAATCGAATAGTTTTTCGATTTATTTTCCACTTATTGTGATTCAGATGGGAAGATGTGCGTGCGGAACGTTTTCTCGTAACCTTTACCATTTTCCGTTAGAGTTCACCCGGAATCGGCTCGACGGTCATGGTTCGGGTTTTGATTGACTGCATATAACGGTTCTGATTTTTGAACTGAAAATCTAGCTCTGAAAATGTGGTAGCTACTATTAATATATGGTCAAGGTTTGACCATTATCGTTTTATTGATTACTAGCGGCCCACCCTGGCTTCGGCCGGTTATAAAATATACATACAAACCTTCCTCTTCAATTACTTCAGTCAGTATCAGTATCTTCAAGCCCATATCCCCGGAGCGGTAGGCAGAGGCACAACCAGGGCACCCACGACTAGGCGAAGAAACTAAGTCCTTCAATGTGATAGGTAGATAAGCCTATCGCCAACCGGGCACATTTCCAATCCCGAGCAACATTTTTTTTATTAGAAAATTGGAAAAACCCAAGATTTTTTTTGTTGCCCGACCCGGGATTCGAACCCAGGACCTCATGCAGTCAAGTCCAACAACTGAACCGCTAGACCACAGAGGCGATTACTTTTTCTGTAAAAAAATCCGCATCAAAATCCAGTGTGTAGTTTTGAAGATTTAAGCATACAAAGGGACAGAGGAAGCGACTTTGTTTTATACTATGTAGCGATTTATTTTTAATCGGCATTTATTCACTTACTTTTTTGTACCTATTCTTCTCGCCACCGCCTCTCTGGTCTAGCGGTTCGGAGTCGGACTAGACTTCTTGAGGGTTCGATTCCCGGGTCGGGCAACAAAAATATCAAATACTTATTTATAATTTTCTAATGAATGGTATTGTATAATATAATATATGGTAGCAATAGGATTGCCACCTATTACATTGTGTGTCTTCGACTGGATGCCTTGATTGTGCCTCTGCCTACCTTTTTGGGTATAAAGGTATTTTTTTTAGTTAGAACACGTAACTACAGATCTTAGACGTGACACGAAAATGAATATGGTACTATTGATCGCCGAGTCTTCCAAATTAAAAAAAAGTATCGTCACGCCCGTATCCCTAAAGGGGTAGGCAGAGGAACAACCAGGGCACCCACGACTAGCTGAAGATACTAAGTCCCACAATGTGATAGGTGGCAAGACTATAGCCAAGCGGGGACATATTCAATCCCGAGCAACGTTTTTTTTATTAGAAGATTGGAAAAACTTAATTTTCTTTTTGTTGCCCGACCCGGGATTCGAACCCGGGACCGCATGCAGTCAAGTCTAACACACGAACCTCTAGACCACAGAGTCTACTTTGAGCTCCAATGCACCTTTTGCAAATTTCTACAGTTTCTAGAGCTGTTGAGAAACTTATATTCATTAGTTTTATTTTTACCTTGTTCTATTCACGTTTTATTATATTACTCATCTTTGTTTTACGTTTAATGTCTTATGTACATAAGATTCATGTGTATTAAGTTATGAGAAGCTTTTTTATTTGTTTTTGTTTATTATTATATCGTAGTAGATGTTTATTTTCCAAATATTAATACTAGCTTTTGTTCGCGATTTCCTGTGAAACTTAATTAAAAGTGTATATTTTGTAGTCTATCCAAATTTTCGGTCTGGCCCGTTTAAAATATGATATTTTTAAAGTAAAAGTATCTTCACGCCCACATCCTCGAAGAGGTAGGCAGAGGCACAACCAGGGCACCCACGACTAGCCGAAGACACTAAGTCCCACAATGTGATAGGTGCCCTATCGCCAACCGGGCACATATCCAATCCCGAGCAACATTTTTTTTATTAGAAAATTGGAAAACCCAAATTCTCTTTTTGTTGCCCGACCCGGGGTTCGAACCCAAGACCTCATGCAGTCAAGTCCAACACCTGAACCGCTAGACCACAGAGATACAAAAAAATACAGTACTAAATGTTCATGGTATGCGTTGAATATGGCGTATTTTCTTTTCCACGGTCAATTTATCCACAATATATTTTATCCACAAGAGATAGTATGACAATAGCTTTTTTGATTTCGTTGTAAGAAAATTAAGAGACCACTAGACCACAGATGCGATACACAGGAGCGGATTTCCCAATAGGCCGATTAGCCCGGGCCTAGGACGGCAAAATTTGCTCTGCTCAGAAAGCCAGGCAAAAGACAATTTGTGAATAACGATTCATTGCTTCTCACAAATAGAAATGATAAGAATCAGTATCTGAAATACTGATTGAGATTATTAAATCATTTACTGATTATCGTTATTTTTTTTTTCATTTTTATTTAATTTCTATAGTTGATTTAATTTTGCATGCTTTACAGAACATAAGGGGGGGGGGGCAATCTTTCGTAGGCCTAGGGCAGCCAACGTATCAAATCCGCCCCTGGCGATACACCATACCATACTTTTTTATTGTGAAATATTCAATATCGCCGCGGTATGATTGACGCAGCTTGCTTCTAGCCTTATATAAGTGTAACATAGTAATATAGTGCTAAGTGGGGATAATGATAATTTAAGTTAGAGATTGAAAAATGCAAAATTGTATTATTATTATATATTATTTTCTTTATACAAGAAAAACATTCGGGTTAATTGCTTGACTCGATCGTTAAGCATTATTCCGAACAACAATTAAGGGTCTACCATAGAGGTTCTCATCCTATTTTTTCGTGTTTTACCTACTTTAAATAAATATACGCAGGATGGTGAATTTAAAATGTAATCTATATATTGCAGTTTAGAGTGTAGTAGATACTTTCCGCCTACCCTGTAAGGGACTTGGCGTGAAGATATGTATGTATGTGTGTAGATAAAGTGAGTGAATAAAAAGAGGTCCAATGTTTTGGCATCACGTATTAATATGTAGATACTTACCAAAGGTTAGGTAATCGTCGATCAAAACGGAAACTTTTTTAGCAGTGAATAGGGGGCAATATATCTTACATCAGAAACAATGACGAGATATTTCGTTAATTTGCATATTACTGCGCATTCGCCAAATGTGAACCTTGCAATATCCGGCAATTGTGTTAGCATTTTCAACCGATTTGAAAATAAGAGGTACAAACTTCATTAGCAAAATGGGACCATCATTCAGGTGTGATTCGATGATCACAGGAAAGTGGGGATTTATAAATTATGTTTACGCCCATATCGCTATAGACGCAAGCAGAGCCACACTCAAGACATCCAAGACTAGCTGACGACACTAAGGCTATGTTTCACAATATCTAAGTAAAGTTCTAAGCAGGCTACTTAGAAGTCAAGTACAAAGTAAAACACGTTTTTGCGTTTCACACTCATCAAGTAACACTACTCATCACTTAAACTGCCCAGTAACTTATAGGTCGGACTGAGTAGCGATTAACTTATTTACTTGTCGAGTAACTTTAACTTTCAACACAATATGGTCAACAGATGTGTTCAAAACATTCTATTCGGCTAGATATGACCCAAGTTGCTATTGTTCAATTTAGATGTTTATTAGGGTAAAATGTTCTTTTGAAAATTATGGATATTTCTGATAACATTAAAGAGGATTTAGATAATTTTTTTATTTAGTTACCGAAACTAGAAGGCTGCAAATAGTTCGAAATTGAACAAATAATATTAAAGGTGAGCTCCAATTAAAGGTGCAAAATTTAATAAAAAATCAATAAAAAAAAATTTGGTTTAAATATAAAAAAATGATACAAATATTGATTAATCGCCACAACGATCTAGCGGTCTAGCGTCGGACTTGACTTCTTGAGGTCCCGGGTTCAATCCCCGGGTCGGGTAGCTAAAAAAATTAAAAAATTGTATTTTCAATTTTCTAAGAAAGATAACAATTTACAGATTATGCAATCAATTTTATTTGATTAACAAAATCATATACTATAGTTGCTTAACAATTTCTGTTTTATTTGTAATTTTTCTTTGTTTTATAAAATGTATATCTTTTTTATTAAAAACTTGATAAAACATATGTAATCCAATAAAAATATTAGACAAAAACAGTGGCTAATTTAACAAAACTGCCATAACAATTTGGAACCCAAATATTAGTTGTTGTTGCCACTCGTCAGCCTCTTAAGTGATAAGTAACTACTCGACACATAAAAATACTGTGAGGACGGTTCTGAAACGCGTTGTAAGTTACTGAAAGGATTTAACCGTTCAGTAATTTACTCAGTAAGTAACTACTGATTGCTTTACTGATACATTGTGAAACATAGCCTAAGTCCCACTATGTGATACGTGGCAAGCTTATTGCCAACCTGGCACATATCCATTTTCTGGCAACGTTATTTTTAGTAGAAAATTTAAAGTACATTTTTTTTGTTACCCGACTTGGATATTGTACCAGAGACTTCAAGAAGTCACGTTGAATTCTGTCCGCTAGACCACAGAGACGGTCATAATTGGGATTCTTTTTATAAGTAATGAAGACTAGACGACCCGGCGAACTTCGTATCGCTTGATATTAACAACTACAGTTTTTATGAAAAAAAGTTTTTCCCATTTTCCCTTCAATTTTATAATAAAATTTCAATAAGAACCTTCTGAAAATTTCCATTGTAGCAACAAAGAATTAGCAAAACTGGTCCATACTTTCAGGTGTGAGGACGACGTGGCCGAGGGAAATTAGGATGCATCATTACAAAGTATAAAACAAAGTCGCCTACTCTGTCCCTATGTCCATTTGAATGCTTAAATCTTTATATATACGAACGGATTTTGATGCAGTTTTTTAATAGACAAAGTGATTGAAGAGGAAGGCAGAGGAATTATATTTATTTCATAACCGTGCGAAGCCGGGGCGGGCCGCTAGTATTTATATATGAAGAAGATATTTAGATGTATTTTGGTACTAAATTTCATAGTATCAATAATCTGGCGTGACAATTAGTTTTTTTATCAGCTATTAACATCAGTGAACGATTTCTTTGCTGCTTGTCATCATGACATGAGTATCAGTGCTTCGGATGTACTATCTCCACTCATGCACCGTGATATTATCGGAGTGTGGATTTACTTATTCAAAAAATCCACTCAAGCGACAAGCTGTTTGAAATAAATCAGTTATGGTCATTGTTATTAACTATACAAGTTGGGCTTTTAGGCCAAAAATAAGTGTTATATGTTATATACGACGGTAAAAATACTAGTAATCTGTATAGATAAAAGAAAGTCGTATTAGTTTATATCTCAACACTATTTATAATTTAAGAACGGCTGAACCGATTTGGTTAAAAAATTGAGAGGGAGGAAGCTTAAAACCAGGAGACAGATATGGGACATTTTTATCCGTTTGAGTCAAACGGTTTGACTGTGAGAAAATTAGGAAACGACTTGATTCCGTGACGTCTAGGGTGCGATCCCGGTTTCGGCAATAAAACCGAAAAGTGTTTTTGTAACCTATCACATTGTGGCACTTAGTTTCTTCGTCTATTCATGTGCGACCTGGTTGTGCCTCTGCCTTTCTTTTCCTGGATATTTTTTTTATATTATAGGAAGTCAAACAAGCGACGGATTTCCTGGTGGTTAGAACTTCACGCCGCCTAGAGAAACCAAATATGGTAATGGTGCGTTGCCAACCTGAGGTCAGGATGTTAGGCCTCGAGCAAAAGTAAGTTTACCGACTACCTTACCCTCCGAACCGGAACACGTCATGACGTTATGGCGGCAGGAATAGGTAAGGCCAATCCGGGCGAGTCGCTGCGAAACTCTACCACCTAGTCAGATGTCACGGTGTTAGTGATGATAAGCCTATGCTCGCCTTTTACGAGCTGCCTGGCAAGAAAGGCAAATGGTCTATTCTGCCAAGGAGCCCGGACCAACACGGGGAAAATGATGATATAAATATGTCCTAATGAAATTAAGGCGGCCAGGGATCGGACGCATACTCGGTTGTAGATAGTTTTGCTACCAAATTGTAACACTTATTACCTTTCGATAATCGTGTGTGCTAATTGCACCTCTGCCTACTTCTTCGGTTATAAAGACATGAAGATACTTACTGTATAATACATAATGAGACATAAACTCAAAAGTCGAAACTTTTTATTTGGTATGTATTATTCGATGCCTCACCGCACTTCCAGGTGATCACGGCTACGACCAACGCCTAGTCATAAAATAAACTTCATCGCGTCTGTTTGTTCATGTTGAAGTTGTCATGGCAAATAAGTGCACTCGTAAACCGACGGTATGTACAATACCATTACATTTTACTGTCAACACTCCACGGTGCCTGATTCTAATTCAAACATTTATACAATTCTGGTCTTCCATATACACGGAATAGTGTTGTACATTTTAACTTTCTCTAAACATTGTCGCGTGTCTGTCGTTATGTGTACGGGCTAGTATAACCGTATAACTTCCCTTCGTCTATAGGGTTACCAGAGCCAATCAAAAAAGTCGTTTAAGACCTAAAACTTAATGTTAGTCTTGTACAATTCTACTAAAATTAAAAAAAATTGAAGCTACGTGTTAAATAACTATAAAAAGTTTTGTTATTATAATAAAAACAATATTTTATAGAATTCTATGAGAATGATACAACCAACGAAACTAACATCTAATTTTAGTGTCAGTAATTAACGCAAACAATTTTTTTGACTTGAAAACAGACGGCTGTTCTGAATCCTGATGCTTAGATAAACACATTTATAAGTATAGACCCAAAATACTAGTGGTACGTTTTTAGAGGCTGTTATGTCAAGTTTATCCGGCTTATGCAACAGCTTTACCGCGGCAGTCTCCGAGTGCCACACGTCTTTTTTATGTAAAGATAATAGAACAAGGAGACTGCTCTCTTGATTTTAAGAGACAACTGGGATCTATATACATAATACAAGTTACAGGTGCGTTACTGTCCTGAAACCGAGATGTAAGGGCTACTGTGTAAGCCTATCGGCTACTCTACCCTCAGGACTGGAATATGACAGTCATTATCGCGGTAGAAATAGTTAAAGCAGTAGAATCCAGCACGGAAAGTTGTTGCATAGCAGTCTCCCACCAGTGGTTGAGCTGCCTGGCAGAGACAGACGGTCTATTCGGACTCAGACTAATACAATATATGTAACTTCAGAGCCGTTAGTATAAAAGCGTTTATTTATATGAGGATACAGTTTCAGAACTGTTGAGAAAAACAAATACATGGCAACTTTAATGGGTGTTTATTAAATTTATTTAGTTTATAAAATAAAGATGTCGCTTGCTCGTTTGATTCCTTGTCGTATTCAAACAGACTATATAAAGAATGGGTGAATATTAATCATTGATGTAAATAGTTAGTATTCAAGTCAGCATTTGCTGCAGAAAGATAGGGAGCTTGCAACTTTTCCTACAATATGCTTATTTCTCTACTATGATCAGCCCGATGACATATATCGTGAATTAATTTTAGAATAACTGCATTAAAAAGGGGCGTTTTGTTTAAAATAAAACAGTCACTTTTTTGCACAGATATATCGTGCCATATAAGCTTTTCAGTTATAAAGGTCATCTAATCAGCTTCTTATATTTTTTTAATATTGAAAGTAATACGTGTCAGTAATAAATACGAATCAAGGTATTAAGTCCCCTGAGCCAATAAGTTTACGGGCAATGTACGGTCAAAGCCGAAACACAAAAGAACTAACAGTGAGGTAATGTGTGGTGTACCTGGTCCTGAGGAAGGGCATGGCGACGCCGGCGACGCCGGCGACGAGCAGCAGCACGAGCTGCAGCAGCGTGAGCGCCACGTTGAGCAACTTCACCAGCAGCAGCCGCG
>NJDD01001675.1:468602-483927 GCA_002245505.1 Calephelis nemesis | reverse complement strand
GCCACCACCTGCTCCAGCTTGCTGATCTGGACCACACGGAACACATTCATTACCCATGTGTAACTCTCCTCACCCTTAAATCTAATTTACTACCGAGTTTACGTTAAGTTTATCCTCCAAACTGGAACCCTACTAATATTATTTCAATTTAATTTAAAAATAAGTAGAATTAAAACATGACATTGTTTAACATTGTTCAATTGTCAATAAAAAAATACATTTTCTTTTAATTACGTAGAGTGAAACTAGTTAATTAATCACAATTATCGATAACACATGTCGTAACATCCCTACGCTTAATTATGATTTGAATACCGTATCGAAATTTTTGTTTTTTTTTAAACAGTAACCCTATAGGAGTATGACATTTTAGGTCTTGCAGTTTATCAATGACCTTTGCCCCAGCAGTCGGCGCCTCCCACCGTGTTGCCTCACAATGGAACGAGACAATCCGTTCCGCCTGCATTTCTCCTCCCTTTCTAACTCTCACGAAGCCCGTTCAATCTAAATTGAGTTGTCATATTTTCTGCTTTCCTCAGTCAGTTTTTGCTGTCGCATCGAGAATTGTTCCGATTCGTAATATACTTATAATTTCACCCGCGCCATATTTACGGATCTACAGATGTGGCCAGAGGTAGCTCACATTTTAAGCGTGGGTATCAAATTCCTTTTTTTAAAGGATTATAAGGAAATTTTATAAGTTTTTGATGATTTGAATCATACGCCATCTATATAGACACTAATAAAGGTAGTGATTATTGCTAACATAAGGCTTGGCTGTTGAGCCGCTTGCGTGGGTAAGTTTACCGACACCGCCCTTCACACTGGAACACGAGAATGATCAGTACTGATGTTACAGCATCAAGAACATCACAATCTTAAAGAATCTTTAAGAGGCAAAGAACCGACTTTCATTTTTTACCAGCTCCTTTATGAGAAATTTATTGGTCGACCGTCAAGCGCGAGGCTAAACTGCTTTAACGTTCATAATTCACGAAGAATCCTGTTCGACAATATATAGGATATAGATATAGAGAAGCTTCTAACGGCCAACATTAAAATTCTATCTACAGGTAAAGATAGACCTTCTAGAGTTTAGATGCTAAAATATTTTTGTTAATTATTCAAAAATTGCAGCTGTTACCTGGCAACTGATTTAAAATAGCATGATCTCACATCTTAGATAGGTTATAAATGTATTATTATTACATGTAAGATATTAGATATCTACG
This sequence comes from Calephelis nemesis, assembly GCA_002245505.1. Lineage (NCBI taxonomy): Eukaryota > Metazoa > Arthropoda > Insecta > Lepidoptera > Riodinidae > Calephelis > Calephelis nemesis. The sequence continues at coordinate 482,695 of NJDD01001675.1, read as the reverse complement.
TGTTGTGTTGGCGATAGGTTTGCCGTCTATCAAATTATGCTAGTCGTGGTTGGCCTGCGACCTCTGCTTACCATTTCAGGTATTCGAGCGTGAACATATTTTTTTTTAATTTTAAAATTAATTTCCTGATCTAAGATGTTATCCCAGAGAACTCGAGTTTGCATCAATATTTTTCAAGAAATATTTTTTGAAGAATATAGATTATTTTTTATCCAAGCGCTATTTTATTCATATTTAAAAAGGCATCTAGGATTGTTATTAATACATAATAAATAAATATCTCTGGACGAATTACACAAATTGAATCTAACTCCAAAGTAAGCAAATTGCTTGTGTTATGGGTCAACGAAACTAATACATAGAAATACTTAAATAGATACTAGAATAAATTTAAAAAACACCGAGACTTGAAAATGCAGACATTTAAAATGTTCATCACACAGATGCCTGCCCCCGTCGGGAATCAAACTCGAGCCTCGCGGGTGGTCAGTGTAGTTAGGCGTGTACGCTAGCAACTCGACGAACGATGCGGTAATTTTTTTTATTTTCAATTGTTTTCAAATAGAAATGCTATTTTTGTTTTTTTTTTGTCAAATTTTTTAGGTTTGCCATTCCTGACTTACACCTTCCGCTAGTTGGTGCTACGAATTTATTGCGATATAATGATTGGGACCGGAAAATGTACCGTTCTATATTGCTCGTTTTACGGCAATCAAACTGCTGCAGCACACGTCACCTTGCCATGGTTCAAGGTTAAATTAGCCTTACCAATTAGCCTTGGCAGTTCAACAAGCTGTTTTTACCAGATTCTAAAAGCTTTTATGTCCTTGACTGTATTTTAACTGGCTGCAAAGCAAAGCTTCTGTTTTATGTACCCTTGTATGGAATATCTTTTTATAATGTTGAGTATCTCAAAACTCTAGATGTGATGTGTTTTCAGATAGTTGCTTTTAACATTTACTTTGCGAGTTGCTTGGAGAGTATGCGACGTCTATACGGCAGTGATCTTCTCGTCTCTGTGGATCTTAAGCATCATCCAGACGGTTGTAATCACGCCCCAATAACGCCTTCCACAAAGTGGTGTTGGAAACTTTGAAATAAATCAACATTTGGATTAAATCTACGTCCCACACGGATGCAAACCAATGTTTTGAACCCTTAATGTAGAACACCTATTAAACCCTACTATTGTTGTTTAGGTAAAGTAAGTAAATATACTTAAGCGAGATTCTTTTTTATCCACATCTGATTTTTGATAACAAGTATTTCAAAGAATTTCACCGAGCGCTGCCGATGAAAATTATATGAAATCTGAAAACATTTGACTGTTAATAAAAATTTTGTTGCTCAAAAAAGACATGAATGTCTTTCATATTTTGAAATGAAGAAAAACTTGTACTGTTTTACGTATCACTTATAATTTTTGGAAGTCGATATGGAAAATAACAAATATGAATGGATATCTTCGACCAATAAAACCGTCTATTTATTTGCTAGATTTAAAGACTAGATTGTAATATCGAAGGAGCTGCTACGAAGAGCTTCTTATGGAGAAAAAAAAACTTATTTGCCTTTTAAAATTGTTGTTCAAGTGGCTCAAAGAAAGTCTATTTTGTAAACATTTTAACTGTATTGTAACTCTATTGAATGTATCTCACGTTCTTCACTGGTTCTGACTTAGTTGGATATAAGTAAGAGATTTCTTGATCATGTTCGTTCATTGCTTTAATGTCGCCTTTGTGGTCTAGCGGTTGCAGGTGTTGGACTTGACTGCATGAAGTCCCGGGTTCAAATCCCGGGTCGGGCAACAAAAAGGAAGTTTGGTTTTTCCAATTTTCTGATAAAAGAAATGTTGCCCGAGATTGGATATGTGCCCGGTTGGCGATAGGCTTGCCACCTATCACATTGTGGGACTTAGTGTCTTCGGCTAGTCGTGGGTGCCCTGGTTATGCCTCTGACTCTTCGGGGATATATGCGTGAAGATACTTGCTTTAACATTTCGACGTTCACAATCGAGATATTTTCTCTCGAATAGATAAGGTTTGTGTGTCAGTATGTAAATGCAGGTCAATGGCTCTGCGGCAGGTGATCACTGAACAAGAACAATATGATCGGCTTTAGACAAGCCATTGTTGTCTTTTGATTTTTTATTTGGTTGACGTTATCATTAATCAAATATTTGAACTGTATTTAAAATGTGGCTTGTTTGCGAATCGATTATTTATTTTTGGATCAATGCACTTGAAAATAGGTTGTAAATTCTTATTATTTTCATCAGGGGTTTCTAATTAAGTAGTATGAGTACTCCTAGAGGTATCTACAGGAAATTGTGTAAAGGAGTATGTGTAAGAGTTTAAAATCAACTGCTGACATTTTTCTTCAGAATGACTAAATTATTTCTAATCTCGCGGTTTTTAGAATTAAAACGAACTTTAAGGACAAGGAAGGTGCTCAGCCCGAGAGTGCATTCAGAATAGTAGGGTTATCTACAATGCCCATAAAGAGCTTTCTCCTTGCTAAAGATTTTGCTATGTAATCTAGGTATGGACTAATATTTCTTCTGGGTAGGAACTAGAGAAAAAAATAAGAACTTAAGTTCTGTACATTATGAGCTTTAAAAATATTTATCTTAGCAAATTAAATGCTTTTTCTTCTTCCGGGCACATATCCAATCCTGAGTAACGTTTGTTTTGTTGTCCGACCTAGGTTTCGAACCCGGGACCTCTTGTAGTAAAGTCCAACAACTGTAACGCTAGACCGCAGATGAGTAAATCTGTAAAAATGTATGTTTCGTACGGCCGCACTCAGAGATGTCAATTATCTATTAATCAGTTATTAAGTCGACATTTTACATACAAAATTCTAACTGGATTATTTATTAAATGTTAATTGACGTCTCTGATACGGCCGGTAGAGTAAGAACGTCAGAAACAAAAATAACAAAGCCAGAAATAATCTATCGAATTTCATTAAGATCAACAATAGTCAATATATCGTTACAACTCAAACGCCTTGTTCCACTTTGGGCCTCCACTTCTCTAGGTCCATGAGATTCAATTACCGATATATCCACAACATAATGAACATGTGTAATACCAATATTAACTTTGGATGTCTGATGTGCCGATATAACTAACAAAACACCATTCAGTAGCTATGCGTATTTGTCATTGCTTCAAACAATGCCGCCCACTCGTACCGACACGCGTCAGATTCTTGCATGTGCTGTCTGACGAAACAAACAGACAACAGGACATTAATTTACATGAGCTCGGCTCACCTACTATTAGTAACGCTTAATAATATCTGCAAAATTACAATCTAGATAAGGATTTTCTTGCTAAATCTATTCGAGTAATTATGTAAATTTATCTTTGATTGTTATGAATGTATAGATAAGACTTTATGAAAGGAGTTATATATATTAGGCCCTTACACATTTAATTGACGTTTTAGGTTAAATAAAAAATTGATTTTTGCCATAAAAAACGCTAACTTCATATTATGTAAGGACCTAATATAAGCAATAGAATTTTAATAATTTAAACTCAGTTAAACTACATAAAACAACTTCAAATTTCTTCATTTAAAGAAGTTGTGAAATCTACTTACATACATATCTTCACGCCAAGTCTCTTACGGGGTAGGTAGACAGTATCGATTGCCAAACTTCACGGCGGAGCATGCCATTTCTCATTTTAATACCAACACTTTCTTTCAATCCCAGGCTTTCTTGGATCTCACTGTTACGAATACGGTCAGCGAGCGTTAAATCTATATCTATATATAATCTTGTGAAATCTATACATTATATAAAGCTGTAGAAGATTGAAATCTGTACATTGAAGATAAGATTTATAAAAAAAAATATGTAAATAAATCTAAATACCCATTCGGGTTACTTAAAAGTAAAATTTTATCAACAAGATTCCAAAAGTATCAAGATTTCATTTTTATAGCATACCTACTATAATTTGACTTAATCCTTTAGGACGACGGGTCTATTTTGGAGTGCTCAAACAAATGCAGAGTTTTTCAAACCAGTCGAGGCGTTTTTGAGTAAACATGGTCTCAGTTTTGTAGAATAATTGGTCATTCATTCTAAAGTTCTGTAACCTTAAGAAAATAAATATTAGTTTATAGAAAAACAGTGGTTTTAGGACTATACCTCTATGGTCCAGGTGTTGAATTTGACTGCATGAGGTCCCGGGATCGATTCCCGGGTGTGGCAACAAAAAGAAAAGTTGGTTTTCAATTTTCTAAAAAAATGTCGCTCGGGATTGTATATGTGCCAGGTTGGCGATAGGCTTGCCATCACTTTATGGGACTTAGTATCTTCGGCTTATCGTGGGTGCCCTGGTTTTGCCTCCGCCTAACTCTTCCGGGATATGGGCGCGAAGATACGTTTTTTTGAGATATTTTTTAATATAACTAATATTTTTTGGTTTAATTATGATTTAGGTAATATGCACTTTTTTATTTAAATAAGTCACTAGAATATTTTTGTCTGAATGTAATAAAGCTTTATTAAATTACTTATGTGGTTCAAGTTGTAAGTATACTCGTTAACCCAAGTAGACATATTTCAACTACCGTAACACTACGGAGACACTTGTGACAGTTAACTTGATGCTTAGTTAAGTTTAACATGCAAATCGTTACGTATAAGTTAACGGGCCGTTACAAACATACCGAGAAATCATCGAAACATCATCTCGTTAAGATAAACATGCTCAAAACGAGCTGAGCAAAGTGAACCGACGGTTGGAGATAGGATGTTATCTACCATCAGTACAATGTGGTACAGTGGGAAATATTTATTGTAAGACAATACTTGTGCTTAGCTCAATTTTAATTTACTTTTTGTGAGTATCTTCACGCATATCAGTACATAGGTAGGCAGTGGGACAAGCAACCCACGATTAGCCGAAGGTAATCCAACAGTGTGATAAGTGACAAACCTATCGCCATCTATGAACTTTTAAACAATTTCGGACAACGTTGTTTTGATAGCAAAAAATAAAAAAAAATTGTTAAGTTTCTCTAAGTAGGGATTTGAACCCGAGTCTTCATATTGTCAACTCTTTGTTATGGCAGTTGGAGTAGGTAAGGTAGTATGAAACTCGACCATGATCTAAATGACCACATATTGCACATATACATATATGTTATATCTTCAAGCCAAGTTCCTCGTAGCGAATGCAGAGAGTTTCGTATGCCAAGCATCACAATTGGCATAGATTTATTTTTATGATATTAGGAGGCAAATAAGCATACACATTCCTTGAAGGTAAGAAATTCACGCTGACTAGAGACACCAAAGGTTTATATCACTATATTATATACACTTTTTTGAGGAGAAGTACAAATTTAATTTAAAAAGTGTGTACACAGTGGTATTCCAGCAAGTGCCGACGATAGCAAGTATAGATTCTACAGATATTATAATTTGAAATCGATGGTCATTTATAATCGGGCGAGGAATTTTGTTCTCTTAATTTTACGTCATTACGATACGTGTTTCTTTTGTTCAAGTCATTTATAATGTTTAGTTATGAATTGGTATTATTAATCTGGTGAAGTTGGTTCAATAACTGGGTATACTAAGATGAATCTATAAACATTGAAAAATGGGAGAAAGTGTACACTTGGTGTAAGTATATGGATTCACTTTTGATCTTGACCCAAATCTTCACACGCGTAACTTTGGCCCTGATTAACAAAAAGTAATGTGGTTAATTAGTGCATATTTAAAAAGCAATATAACAAGATCGCCTCTGTGGTCTAGCGGTCCGGGTGTTGGACTTGACTGCATGAGGTCCCGGGTTCGAATTCCTGGGCCGGCAAACAAAAAGAAAATTGGATTTTTCCAGTCTTCTAATAAAAAAAATGTTGGCCGAGAATGGAAATGTGCCCGGTTGGCGATAGGCTTGCCACCTATCACATTGTGGGACTTAGTGTCTTCGGCTAGTCGTGGGTGCCCTGGTTGTGCCTCTGCCTACCTCTTCGGGGATATGGGCGTGAAGATACTCTTTTTTTAATATAATAAGAGGTAACCATAAGAACCAGGGCATCCTCGACACAATGTGATAGGTGGCAAGTCTATCGCCAACAAGGTACATATCTTATCACGGACAACGTTATTTTTATTGAGGAAATTGAAAAAACACATTTCCTCCTTGTTGCCCGATCCGAGGATCGAACTCGGGCCCTCAAGAATTTAAGTCCGACACCAGAGCGCTAGTGCACATAGGTGGTATTTGTATTTATGTTTCAAAAGGAAATAGATCAGTTTCATTGGACGAAGTTATTAAATATGACAAATATTAATTCGAGAAAAAGTGTTATTGCAAATATCTCATAAACATACTAGGTATATCATAAAGTAAAGTAAAGTATCTTCACCCGATATCCCCGAAGAGGTAGGCGGAGGCACAACCAGGGCACCCACGACTAGCCGAAGATACTAAGTCCCATAATGGGATAGGTGGCAAGCCTATCGCCAACCGGGATAAAGCTCGGTGAAGTTGCATAAAATCGCGAAATTAGCAACAATTTAGTCATTCAAAAAAAAAGCCAACCGGACACGTTTCCAATCCCGACCAACATTTTTTTAATTAGAAAATTGGAAAAATCCAATTTTCTTTTTTATTGGCCGACCCGGGATTCGAACCCGAGCCCTCATGCAGTCAAGTCCAACACCCGGACCGCTCGACCACAGAGGCGACATACTATACTGCTATACTATATCATAATGTATAAAATTTATAGGAATATGGTATAAAAGAATGCCGTGTTAGTTACACTATTTAAAACTCAAGAATGTCCGAACTGATTAATCTGAAATTAAATGGAATTTATCTTAGAACTAGGAAACGGACATACGATACTTTTTTTCCCGTTCAACTGTACGGAAACTAGGAAAAACATTTTAATTTTTCCCTACAAACTGAATGGGTTTAACGAAGTTCGCCGGAACAGCTAGTAATGCATAAAAATTTGGGTTAAAACAAGTAATATAAATTCTTGGGCTATCGTAGGAACTGAAGTCTTTAACCAACTTGGACATAAAATTATAAAACTATAAGTCTCAAACCTCGATTTAACTATGAATTGAATTTAACTGGATATGCTTCCGGTTGGCGATAGGCTTATCACCTATGACACTGTCAGAGTTAATATGCTCGGCTAGTAGTGGGTGCCTTAGTTGTGCCTCTGCCTACCTCTTCCGGGATAAAGGCGTAAAGATACTTTTAGTTTGATTTCAATTCTCTCAATCACCGTCTCACAAAACATAAGTTTTAAAATAACATCATTATTGACGCAGAAGCCTTATATAAATAATGAGGCAAAAGTCGTTTTCGCATTTTTCCAAAAGCCAGCTTCTGGTTGTCAGTTCGTTGACATTGTTACCTCATTAAAAAATATATCAAAACTTCTAGGTAATACTGGTATTATAACCTCTACGTGGTCTTAATAAAAATCTTGTAAAACTAGTATTTGTGGCCGTGGAATTTTAACGAAGTTGGTATAATCTGCAGCTCTCTGGGTTACTGTAACGTTTTTTAGCGTATTGTTTTCGTTTCTCAGACGCTAACGGTTCCTAGAATTTCGGACGTTGCGCTGTAAGATTACTTTTATGACTTGATCAGGGCCGGATTTAGCGGTCTGGAGGCCTCTGGGAACAAAAATATTTTTCGTGAATATTTAAGAACAGATTACTTCTGTTTTTAAAAAGTACTGTAGTTAAAAGCAAAATAGTAAAAAATGTCAAAAGAAAATATGTAAGTGTAGTCGGAATTTGAAATATTTTCTAACGCAGTCGCTAATGTGACGGCCTAACGGTTTGTGGAGGCCCCGAGCCCTTGTCTTCCTGAATTCGGCCCTGGTCTCTATTTTTATTGAAGTATTTGTAATTACGAGTATATTACTATGTTCTGGCGAGGCTAATTTTAGATTAAACTCATTTAATGCTAAGGATACGCCTCGTAAATCCTAGATGTCTTATTAATAAACGTAGATTACGGTACTCCACGGTTTAAGACGACAATATTTATAGTCTTCATTACACTGCCAATACAAACTAGGTATAATATCAGCTTAAACCTTAGTGTACTTTATTTATTTTATTAATATGATAGCAGATGTTTATGGATCTATAATTCTACCCTGAATCTCAAGATGTTATGTCTATTATATAAGTATATAATAGACACAATATATAGAAGGATAGATAGCAAACGACCGCAATATCTCAACCGTATACGAGAAAACAATATTTAATAACAATTTTGAAATTTGACTTTTATATACATATATTATGTGTTATTATTTGTCAACCCGTCATCTATTTACTTTAACTACCTATATATTATCGATAACATTTGCATGTAATATATGGTGTCGAATAACTAAAAAAAGGCTTCAGAGTATTAATGGATATTTTCAATTAATATTTAAATCTTTCATTATTATTTCTTTCTTTTTAAGGTTTTGGCTTTCACGTTAGTATTTTGCCATTAATCAAGTCGAAATTTGCGTCAAATATTGGATTTAATTATAATTAGTAATAGTCATAAGTCGTCAACAAGTCATGTCAGGGTCTTGGGTAAAGCGGTGGCCTCATTACTCAAGCTCATGTAGGAGTGAGAATAGTGAGAATTGGCGGTAAATACACTTTCATTGTACAAAATTGTACAAAAAGCCCCCAAAATTTAATGATTTCACTCAATATAAACACGAAATTCAAAAATTACGAAAAAATTCGACCTTCTAGTCCCTCGATGGCGCCAAAAACTTTTCGTTATTATTTATCTCACACTGTTTAGACTGTCGTCAAACTAACAGGAAGAAAACATACCGTTTGACGCATGCCTAATAAATCATGTTTATGTAATACTTATTTTAGCTATTAAAATTTATTTAAAAATAATCAGTAATTAGGACAATTAATCAAAAGGCTTTCGGAATTTAAAAGCAAAATGATAATGTTGCGAAAGTGTATCGAAATTGTATGAGATAAGACGTTCAAATTGTTAACTAATATCCGACATGTGAAAAATAAGCTTTCAGATTGATTCCTCGGAAGCACAGTAAAACCAGTAATTATTTATACTAGTGGTCGCCCATTAACTAAGTCGACCATAATAAATTTTAATATTTTGTTGATAAGAACGCCATCTTCATTTCGCAAGACCAACTACTTTGTTTCCAAGCTTTTTAGTGCGCCATCTGTGATCTTTTATCGTTATCATCAATGTATTTGTTTTGTGTGTGTCAAATGCATGGTAGCGTGGGTAATGTTTTATTTATTGATTTAACGTACTAAGCATTTTTATTGAAAAATATTAGAGTTTTGCACTTCTCCTACACATAAATTACAAGCGTGCCAAATTTGGTACTCCTCCGTCAGTGCAATTTTCGTAAAAAGGGGTCCAAAGTTTTTGCTCCACGTATTAATATTATGAATAGATTGTCTCGGTAAAATTAATGTTTTTATTAAACATGTCTTTTACTGTACAGACTCTATAGCAAGGGTGGGCAAATTACGGCCCGCGGGTCGGATCCGGCCCTTGAGAGGTTTTAATCCGGCCCGCCGAGGGTTTTTTTTAGAAAGAATATGAACCTCTTTAAAAAAAATAAAGGGTCAAAATGTTAAAAGATTATTGAAATTTAAACATTTAAGGTACTGAATCGATGCTTCAAACATTTATATTGCGTATTTCTTATGTAAAGACTTCATGAATAGATTTTATTTTAGTAAAGGATTGTAAAATAAAAAATGCCTTATGTTATGTTATAAAAAACGCCTAATCTTTATACAACGTTTTATAATCGTAATATTTACTGCTAGTTTTAGGTGTTTTAATAAACCGGCCCGCCTCAAGACTAATCATAATTTACTGGCCCGCCGTTAGATTTTTTTTAACTTATCGGCCCGCGGTCAAAAGAATTTGCCCACCCCTGCTATATAGTGTTTTGTACCAAGAATAAGATAAAGTTGTTCGTTGTCACATCTTAGAATTGTAAGACAAGAACTGTCAGTTTCTAGGATATACTAGATCAAATACAGAGATATAATGTACATCTGGATTGGACTGGAAGCACAATATAATTTTCATATTTGATCTCTGCTGGAAGGATATCCAGTATTTTGTTTTGCTCTTGTTAGAAGAATAAAAGTAACATTTTACAATAATTGTAATTATGACGATATGAATAATTTTCTAAAATCATTTTAAACAATTCAAGAGTTTGTTTGAGATGTTTTTAATTTAGTCTAGAAATTAAGTTAGCCTATGACCCTAAGCGGCATAATATTAAGAGTTAGGTTTATAACGCACCACTGACATCTTATTTTATTGTGCTTTAGGAAATACGTCCATGTTTTTCTTCCGAACGTTGAAACAGAATGGGATTTTTCAAAACTTAATCAACGTAAATTTGCGGATACTAGACAAATTATTATCAATAAAAAAAGAAAGAAGTTTAAAGTGTATTCACGCCCATATCCCCTAAAACGTATGCAGTGTAAACATAGTTTTAAAAAAAATAGATCAATCAGTAAATAAACCAGCTAATAGCCACAGCACAATCATATTATTTGCTCACTTTAGTGTTAATTTGTGTAATTTGTCCAGGGATACCTATGTATTGTTTAGTGTCGCCTTTGTGGTCTAGCGGTCCGGCATTAGGCTTGACTTCTTTAGGTCCCGAATGCGATCCCCGGGTCGGGCAACAAAAAAAATGTATTTTTCTACTTTCTAATAAGGATATCGTTGCTCGGGATTGAAAATGTGCCTGTTTGGCGATAAGTTTGCCACCTACCACTCTGTGGGGCTTAGTCTTAGACTAATCGTGGGTGCCATAGGTGTGTCTCAGCATACTTCATCGGGGATATGGGCGCCAAGATATTTTTTTCCTTGGTAGCTAAAGGCCAAAGTTTGGCCACTACATCCTGGTAATGCCATTATTAATCAAGTTCAATGGTCGACTGTACCAACTGTGGGAAAATCGTGAATATCTCTAGATCTGCATATACAGGATGATAAAAGAGCCGAACTTTCATCTTTTTGTTCGTCTTGACCTTGCCATTGTGGTCGTGTTGCGGCTACGATCGAAGTGCTAGAACAATTTCGACCTAAACTTAGCCTTTGATATAACAAAATTTCTAATCTATTGTCATACATAGTTTAACCATGTCGAAGAAAATTAGAAACATTTGTAACATGCTTTTTGTTTGGAATATCTACAGCTGTCAAGCGATGGCAATTTGTTAGATATAATAAGTACATTCAAAAGGTCAAGTAATGTTTTTATATCTATCGTCTGTATATATGAAAGAAAGTCCTATTAGTTACACTGTTTATAATTTAAGAATGGCTGAACTGATTTGGCTGAAAATTGATGGGGAGGTAGCTTCGTACCAGGAGAAGAAGATAGGATACTTTTTATTCCGTTCCACTACGTGGAAACTAGAAAAAATAACATTGTTATTTTTTCCATACAAACGGAACGGATGGAACGAAGTTTGCCGAGACAGCTAGTTTATTTATAAAAAATGAAACCCCATTTAGCGTGGTCATCGCATAACGCCTGAACAGATGGTTGCCTCTTACGAGCTATCGGGCAGAGAGGTATATTCAACTTAGCGAATTTAGTTTAAGACGGTTTATGTAAAGAACATTGAGAAGAAAATATGATAGGTGGCAATACTATCGCCATTTTATTAGAAAGTTTAAAATGCATAATTTCTAATTTTTTTTCTTGCCCGACTCGGGATCGAACTCCAGGCCTCAAGAAGTCAATTCCGACGCGATAACGCTCGACCACAGAGACGAAAATTTATTTATTAAAAAGACCTTCTCTTATTTTTAAAAAAAGAAACATCGAATTCGGTTGGCTTAGTAATCGCGTAACATACAAAAACAAAAACACAGTCAAATTGAGAACCTCCTATTTTGGAAGTCGGTTGAAAACATTAAGTTAAACGAACACTTGTTTATGGTCATGTCAATTAATACATCAGCCATTTATCCTTATGAGCTACACGATGCTTCCTTTTCCTCTCCGTATTACGTGTGTCGGAAGAAATTGGTGAAAGTGATTCAAGTTTTTTGTACCGTACTTTTGATAGTTTATCGCAATTAGTATTTGCTAGTAATAAATCAAACACATCTAATGCTTCCTCTCATTATAGAGTTTTGTATTATATTTCCACACAAATTTATGAATACCTAACTCTAGAAACGTTTATTATATCGTCTCTGTGGTCTTGGGGTCCGGCGTTGGATTTGACTTCACGGGTTCGATCCCCGGTTCGGATAACAGAAACAAAGAAAATATGTTTTTTATTTAAATTTTCTAATACAAAACAAAGTTGGCGATTGGCTCTTCGCGGAATCGCGATTGGATTATCACATTGTGGAATTTATTGTCATCTGCTAGTCTTAGGTGCGCTGGTTGTGCTTCTGCCTAATTTTCGGGGATATCATCGTGAAGATATTTTGGAAATAGGTTTAGAAATAGACTAGTAATTCTAGCTAACCCAGCGAAATTTGAACTGATTTTGGTCAATACCGACAATAGCCACCTACCGCCACCTACCGGATTTAGACTTTACAGACGTAGCCCTGTTTTAAATATCAATTATCCTAGAAACCTTCTCTAGACAATGATTGAAACCGTAAAAGAGCAATAGTTTTATAGTCCGACAGACTTTCGCATCTTTAATCGTTTGTACTGATATAAGACTGAAACTAAACATAACCTTGACAAAGGGCATTTCTACCGCTTCAACTTGGTGACTTACCGACGTCATACACCAGGCCTTTCGACATTTACCTCGCATGGTTTTATTTAACTCAAGATATACATGCTAATTAATTTATTGATTTTAATATACGGTACCACTATTTAAATTATGCGCTTCGGCTTTACACTTTTTAAACTTTATACTCTTATTTTTAAATTGGCTGACCTAGTTTAAATTTAAGAGAAATAACAACTCTATCTTTAAAATACATTCGTATTTCCGAAGCTTAACAAATATTGCCGAAGCGCATTATTTAAATAGTACATGGCTTAGATTTTAGGTAAAAATTTTGTATTTAGATAAATGTCTTTTTTTTCTTAAGTTTTAATTTTCCCTTCGTGTAACCCTCCAAAACCGAAACAGGACTATTTCGAGCACTGATATACAGTGGTCGGAATAGGTTGGTGTTGTGTTAATCTTACCAATCCAGACAAGCTTTATACAACCTGGTCGTAGTCACGGTATTAGTGAGTTCTCTCATTTGGACCATGAAATCAGTCGGGTTAATTCAGTGGCGCCAGTGATCAATCCCGGGTACAAAAAAACCAATGAAAATTGTCGTGAAGCCCTAAATATGGACAAATTATCAGTAAAATAATATAATCTGTAAAGCGTCCCAGAATGTTGCGGTTTATGGTAAATCACATTTACTGCCCGCGCTTGCAAATTACTGGCCAAGAATGAGATAACCGTTTTATCTAAATGCTCTTCCATATCCGGTGTGTAGTTATCTTTATTCTTAGCGCAATTGGTCATTCCCCGCCATTAGTGTGTATTTGGAAAATTAAATGAGAAACATAATTTATCTCTTGTATAAAATTATAACGAGAGTTTTTAATAGTTCCTTACATGACTTTCCGTGTAGGAAAGACTATGTCTCTACATAGTATAAAACAACGTTGTTTCCTGCTATCTATCGCTATGTATGCTTAGATGTTTAAAACTTCGCAACAGATTTTGATGAGATATTTTTATTGAATAGAGTTGTTATTTAAAGTGATGAAACATTATATTTATAAATAAATATTTCTGGACAAGTCACACAAGTTGAATCTAACCCCAAAGTAAGCAAATTATATGCTTATGTTATGGGTGTTACTCAACGATTGTAATACATAGAAATACTTAAATAGATACCAGAATAAATTTAATAAATACCCAGACCTGGAAATGCAGACATCTAAATGTTCATCACACAAATGCCTGCCCCCTTCGGGAATCGAACCCGAGCCTCGCGGTTAGGTCGATGTAAGGCGTGTACGCTAAGTAAGGCGTGGCG
>NJDD01001675.1:434656-445579 GCA_002245505.1 Calephelis nemesis | reverse complement strand
TGGCCTCGTTCCTTGCCAGAGTGAGGGTGGGCGGAGCCCGGGATCTCGGTGCCGCTGAGGAGTCGCTCACGCACCTCGACACCTTACAGTTTTCAGATTGGGTGTGTATTTTTTATAACACCATTTAGAATATTATTAGCTCTTTATCGTACACAACAGATATTACGAAATGTTCTTAAAAGTAAACAAAACAAAGTGCAAAAGACAAGCTTATCTCTAATTATTTTTGTTTTAGCCAAAAATAAATGAAATAATTAGACCTGGCTTACAGATAGATAAACTACTATAATATGTAATATTAAATATATTCTATTTAATAAACACACATAACACAAAAAAGAAGTAAACTTTAAGTTAACTTACATTTACTCATAGATGATGCCAGATATGTCCTAATTTACTAAAAAATATTAAAGAATAGGTAACATTACATAAACAGGATTGCAATATTTTTGATTAGGTAGATTCATATCTTTTATACATATACACAAATCAAATCTTATATAAAAATCATAACAAATGACGTGAGGACCCCAGTACGAAATTTTTATCCTTCGTTGGCTTCCTTGACAAATTTACCTAATTCTGCTGCATAACATTTTAACATATACCTAAAACCTACCCACCGTCACACGCTTCCTATGTTTTTTATAAGGCTAGCTGTTAACTACGATCCACTCATTCAGTTTGTTCGGATAATGTTAAAATGTTTTTTTCTAGTTTTCTCGCAGTCAAATGGAATAAAAAAAGAGTGTGTGTACTCATGTACGCACGTAAAAAGTTATACTTCTTTGGCGTAACAATCCAAAAATACCAAATAATAACACAACGCATACGTACACGTATATACGTAAATATACATAAATAGCATGCAACAATGAGTAAAAATCTTATGATTGAAAATATAATTAAAAATAAAAAGGTTCGCAACCAACTTCAGGGCGTTGTTTTTGACTGTCACATTTATCTGTCGGTGTGTACGCGCATCGTAAAAATTCACTCTCATCATTTTTCCCAATCGCGCCAAAAGAAGTATAACTTCAAAAATATTCTATGTCGTTTCCTGGTTTTAACTAACTTCCTATCAATTTGCAGCGGAATCGGTTAAGTCGTCCTTGACTTATAGGGTAGGTAACTAACAAGACGAAAATCTATAGATTATTCCGTTAATATTATTTAATAGCTACTTCTAAAGATAACTTATTAATAACTGTTTTATTACTGTAATGATTCACTGCATACTTGTGAAGCTGTTGCAAGAGTTAATCACGATTTGTAACCGCGTTGCCCGCTTGATCACACCGATGTTTAATCTGTGCATTGACAGCGCGGGAGAAGTAAACTGACAGTTTGACAGCTCACCGCTACTCTATTTAAGATTTACATCATGTGAATGAAAATGAACTATAATTTATTATTAGATTGAAGAATATAATTTTAGACATTTACCGTTCATTCTTTAACATAATATAATGTTTATGTATGTATACACATATTACATATGTTACAACTCAAGTAAAAGGAACTTTTACTGTTTTCTTAACAAAAAATTCTAGGTTCAGGTATTATCCGACCTTACTAATTTACTTTTTAGACATTTATAAACGTGATGTAACTATTAAATAACAACATCTTCCCCACGGGGGATTATTGCGTATGTTATGGCAATACAATAGACAGCGATTTTTAAAAAGAATTAATCTTATTTCCGAAAATATATGCCAAAATAATCTATCCTTACTCTGACACTAAACGAATAATGACAATAAAATACTTTTTTCAATACTACCTACATCAGTAAAAAAATGTTTATTAACAATTTCATACGTAAAAAAAATCAAGTTTTGTATGAATTTGTCCTTAATTTGACCGTCTTGTTGGCCGAGGTTAGCGTTAGCCTTACCCCAACCACGAGGTTAGGGCTCGGTTTCCGACGGGTAAGGCACTCATGTAATCAACATACATGTCTGTGTTTCAACTTTCATATCAAATATATACTAGTATTTATTCAAGTATTTCTATTAGTATCGTTGACTAACACCCGTAGACCGTTGTATTTATTATTACTGAATCACTGATATAGGTACGCTAAAGCTAAATAATTTTTTTTCTTGTTATCTATTTGCTACGAGCTACAGCGTGCTACTGCTACGCTATTAGTTACTACGCGTTAAGGAATAACGGACAATTACAAACAATGAATGGTCCGTTATTCTTTTACTGCTTTTAATAATAATAATAATAAATATACTTGGACAAGTTACACAAATTGAATCTAACCCCAAAGTAAGCAAATTATTGTCTTGTGTTATGGGTGTTAGTCAACGATTCTAATACATAGAAATACTTAAATATATTCTAGAATAAATTTAATAAACACCCAGACCCGGAAATACAGACATCTAAATGTTCATCACACAAATGCCTGCCCCCGTCGGGAATCAAACCCGAGCCTCGCGGTTGGTCGGTGCAGTTAGGCGTGTACGCTAGCCACTCGACCAACGAGGCGGTCTTTTACTTTTGCTTTTACTTTTACGTCTCTTTGATCGAGTGGCTAGCGTACTCGCCTAACTAAATCGACCAACCGCGAGACTCGGGTTCGATTCCCGACGGGGACAGGCATTTGTGTGATGAACATTTAGATGTCTGCATTTCCGGGCCTGGGTGTTTATTAAATTTATTCTGGTATTTATTTAAGTATTTCTATGTATTAGAATCGTTGACTTACACCCATAACACAAGCATACAATTTGCTTACTTTGGGGTTAGATTCAATTTGTGTGACTTGTCCAGGGATATTAATTTATTTATACTACCAGTAGTAGGTATACTTGTATTCAAAATTCAGTTTTCGCATTACTAAAACATATTTATTCTATGAATTATATAACAATTACTAGTTATATTTATTTGTAGAAATCATCTATTAGTATGGCCGAGTTATTATGAAGTAACTTTAGCCGTTTGGTCCGTATTACAGAATAACATCACATGTTCTCAAAATTATTTGCATTAAAGAGATTTATGTAGCCTATAAACAACGCTATCTGCCAGTGTCAGTTCCATCAAAATCGGTTCAGTCGTTTTAAATATAACCTCAAATAAACAGAGAAATTGTTTTCTGATCGAGGCTGATTTATACTTAAACTATGTGGTGGTTTATATTAGTATCGATATAATAAGTTTATATTATTTATGTTTGTAATAAAATTTATCTTTTCTGGCCCTTAGTCCAACCGAAGAATTTGGAGAGCTTTGCAAGTATGTACAATCTATTCCCAACACTAATGTACAGTAACTGTGTCTTAAAATTTTGAATGTATTTTTATAGGTCGTTGTAGTATTTATCTTGTTACAAAAAAAACTTATATGTATTTACTACTAATAATCTTTTTTTGTAATTATAATAAAATACGAACACGTATGTACTATATTTTAATTAGAGATGTTTATCTTCAAAAATACCTTTCCTTTGTTGTTAAACTATGTTATAATAATTATACAATGATCCTTAAAAGATCGTGACTTTTAAATCAGTTTTTTGTTGTTAAAGTAAGATAAACAATTGTAGTGCCTGTTACATTTTTAATAGCAAAAACAAATTAAACTTATTGCTTTTATATTTTTGCAGGCGCGGTTCTGGATGCAAGTAATAGGAGAATTGAGAATGGGTGTGAAATTAAAGAAGGTTAATTATTCAAGAACACCGATAGAATATGAGTTGACTCCATATGAAATCCTCATGGACGACATCAGGTCTAGACGATACACATTAAGAAAAGTAGACGGCGCGATACCTCAAAGGTTGGTTTATAAAAGTATGGTATATAATGCTAGCAGAGATGTAACACTTACACGGGAACCCGTAAGAATATCTTTCTAACATGTAACCTTCGAGTATAAAAATAACACTTGACCTTCTGAAAGGTCTTCTATTTAAATGCTAAATTTTGTTTCAGTAGGTTTAACAATTTTGTCATTTAAATACTAGATGATACTTACTTACTTCCTCCTTCGGAAAAAAATATAAGTTTACTTTAGTATTTTCACGCCCATATCCCTAAAGAGGTAGGCAGAGGCACAATCAGGGCACCCACGACTAACCGAAGACACTAAGTCCCACAATGTGATAGGTGGCAAGCCTATCGACAATTTCCAATCCTGAGCAACGTTATTTTGTATTAGAAAAATAAGAATACACGTTTTCTATTTTTTTGTTGCCCGACCCGACGATCGAACCGTCCCGGGTTCCCTCGTCTCTCGAGTCCTCGAGTACTCAAGTCTGACGCTGGACTACGAGATCACAGAGGCCATAAAAAGAAAACTGAACATAAAATAAGGCGTGGTGATACTTACTTACTTTACAACTTAGTTGCGGTGGTATTGGGATTTCATTAAACATTTAGCTTGAGTTTGAAAACGATAACCAAAAAAAAACGTCAAAGGATTATGAGTTAACTCGAACTATTTAAACAAAAGTCTTATTTTTATAAGCTTGTTAAATGGCTTACCTGATTAAAGTAGTTTTTCGAACCCAATCAAAAAATATCAGTTTAGAAACCATTTAAAAGGGTAAGGGAGTCTAGGCTCTGCAATTAATCAGGATTGCTGGGAGCGCCAATGATGAAAACTTAATAAATTAATTTTTATTTATATATATCTAAACATTCATAATCTTTGCCTACCAAGTAAAGGACTTAGCGTTAAGATATGTGTGTATGTATCTAACATTTCAAAAAAAATACTTTTGCAGGTTTTAGTAGCTCGTGATTTAAAAAATGTCACATTTATATTTTGTTACAGTGTTAAAAAGGATGCGCATGCGATGATTCTCGAATTCATAAGAAGTAGACCGCCTCTAAGAAAGGTATTGTATCTGATTTTCAGAAGGTTTTATACTTTTTATTTCTAAGTGATAAGGCAGCGAAAGCACACGACTCTCCTGAATCCAGATGCTGAGAGAGATCCGTCACCAGGTGTCAGTTACTGACTTTTATCCTTCGGATTTGAACTTGAAACTATCATTACGGAGTTTATATACATATGAATAGAGATGTTAGGCCTCGAGCAAAAGTAAGTTTACCGGCTAGCTTATTCTCTGAACCGGAACACGTCAACGGCAAGCATTGACGTTATGACGGCAGGAATAGGTAAGGGGGTGGTACCAATCCGGACGAGTCGCTGCGGCACTCCTTTCCTGTTTGTTTAAAAAAGTATTTTCCATACATTTATTTGAAAACTTGAAAATGTTTTTGGAAATATGGATATAGTGAAGACTACATTATAGATAGTAAACGAAAGCATTCTCTCTTTTCGATTGCCAAGCAAGTACTGCTTGATTTAGGCTTTAGATATGTGCCTGACATAACGAAGAAATTTTTTCGAAAATGGCAGTTTAAACTACTGTATAAAAGATGGCGCTGTCTTCTTCATTTAGTTATTTTATTCAGTGTGGACTTTGCTTATATTTCATGATTCATAGATGCATGTTATTAAGTGATGTATTTGGTGACAGGCATCAGAACGAAAGTTACCACCGCCCAGACGTGAAGTGACTCCCAGAGAGCAATTGTTAGCGTCAATACAAGTCGGCAGACAGCTCAGGCCGACGCCATATTCAAGACGACTTGGTAAGTACCTGTTTAATGCTGAAAGCTATTATTAAGTTTGTTACGTAAACTAAGTGATTAATACTTCCCCTAATATCAAAATATAAAGAACACTGTAGCTATGTCACATGTATTAGCATGTTAGGCGATATTACCAATCCGAGCCAAGTAATAAGAGCCATCTATTATATAGTCTGACTGACGACAGCGCCAAAAATTAAGCAATATGCTTTGCCAGAATAACACTTGCTGGCAATGATGTCGTCACACATCTACGCTATCATTTATCATTATTTAAATTTATTCGCTTTATAGTAAGGAAATAAAAAAGAATTTCACGTAACTGTAAAACTATTTCCAGAAATAAACATAATTAAAATTTATTTAAGTAGAGGAATTTATTAATTTGTTACTGGGATTTACGTTTGTACCATTAGTGTGTATATTCGAAAGGTTTTTCTTCACTGCAGCGTTACTATTGAAGTAATTTGTCTTAACTCCGTGAGAGGCGCTGCTTTACATACCAAGTTTACACATAACATATGAAAAAATATAGGCATATTTATTTCAGGAATAAAATATTATTTGTACGAACAAATAGACATTTGTGTAGACATTTTCGTATGGTTAGAGCAAAGGTAAATATTAAAATTAAAAAAAAAATACTAGGTAGTATTTACTTATCAATTAAAGTAATGTTATTTTCGACACAACTTATTAATTCTGACTTATACTTTCCACAATAAATTATATTTTAGCCAACCGGTTTCGTTGCTTAAGCATCATCAGGACTATATTATGAACTTTAATTGTATTACTTGATTGTGTTAACTTCTTATTTATATAATAAATAAAACGTTTGTTTTTAAACAGTATATCATATTTTATAAATCTTGTGTGTAATTCTTCTACATTTTCCTATTCTTGTCTTATAAGTGTTGGATGTACGTGATGATCTTCGACCAGCTTTTTGAGCTGGTTTTGGTGTGTTAACATTTCCACATTGTTCATACAGTTTTTATAGCCCTAATTATTAATTAGCGAAACCGGTTGGTTAAAATATAATAATAAAATATATTATGGAAAGTACACGAGTAAGTAATACTTAAATTGTTACTAGAGTGGAATTCCACCAAGTTTCGATGATAAGAAGAATAGGAAATAATGTTATCTTCCTTTTCCAGATTCCCGGTCCTATCCTGAATCCTTCCCTAAAAGCCTCGAAAAATAAGAAAACCTTTCATACTGTGTACTAATGTAATTTTTAATCGAAATTAATAAGATTAATAATTTGTCTACTGTGGAGTTTTATATTTTTTACAAGTTGTAATTTTGATGGGACATATTTCGTAAGCAATTTTATTGATCCAGAATAATATATACAAGGGAATTTCTTTTCTTCAAGCAGTAAGTCTAAAAAATATGAGGTAGCAGTTGAATATATGTTTTATCCATTTCTACTGCCATAAAATCGGCTTCAAGATAGGGCATCTGGTATACTTTTCAGATAAGAACAGCATTTCGTCAGCAAGATAGCGTGAAACCGGTAATACCCAGGCTACAAGCACAATACCTAATCACACAAATTTACTTACTTTTTTTTACATTATATATAAATATCTTCACGCCCATATCCCCGAAGAAGATGGCAGAGACACAACCAAGGGACCCACGACTAGCCGAAGATACTAAGTCCCACAATGTGATAGGTGGCAAGCCTATCGCCAAGTGGACACAAATCCAATCCCGTGCAAAATTTTTTTTAGAAAATTGGAAAAACCACATTTTCCTTTTGTTGCCCGGCCCGGAATCCGAACCCGGGGACCTCATGAAGTCAAGTCCACCGCCTGAACCGCTAGATCATAAAGGCGATAATTAGAGAGAGGTGATAGTTAAATGTATTATGTAACAATAAACAAATTACTTAAAAATACTGACCCATTAATGTCAGACTATTCTTTAACGGATTTCACTGAAATTTACCATCCTTACCTGTAGATAAATGTTACGGTATACGGGACGGTCATAACTATTGAATGAAAATGGGGGCGGAGTACAGTCTTTGAAACTTTGTATGAAAAGTATATTAAATGTGAAGGAAGCTGGGCAGATTAATATTATTATTACATTTTTATTTGATTAAAAATAATAATGCAAACCTAATGATTTTTCTATTGGATACTAGATGGCGCTGTTTGCAAGGCTAATTATCAAAGGAAGTTGCGATACAAAAAGAGTGTTCGTGCAAAAGGCTAACTCATGGGCTTGCTATAAGTAAACTTAACAAATGTGACGTGATTTCACTTTTGATTAATGACGTCGAAATAAAAGACTTTTGTACAAAGTAATGGTGTCCTCGGTCTAGTTTTGTATCGCAACTGTAAACAGTGACTTTATTACTAAACATTTTTGTTTATAGATAAAATGTTAATTAAGGTTTTTTGTTTTTGTTATGTCATGTTAAATTTGTTGATAATACCTACAAATTTTAATTATAAGTTGCGTTAAACTGTACCACGTTAACAAGCAGGATATTTTATTCTTGGTCGCATATAGCCTAAATCCTATTTCAAACACAAAAAAGTGCAAGGGCCCGATTCAATTACTAAAATTGAAATAAAATGAACGTAGTTTCATCGTTAAGGTTGCTACTTCTATCCTGACACCACAGAAAAACATAATTACTGTATTTTTAAACATTAACGACAAAAGAAAGTTAAGTTAACTTTAGAGATCAAATGGCTTCGTTGCTTTTGAGCTGAACTTTCTCCAGGAAGACCATTAAATTTTTGTAGGTATTTATAATTTAAGAGCAGTAAAACTGCAAAAACCGACTTCGATTTCAATACGTAAGTCATCTACTTAGACAAAAAGTAAGTATTTTCCTCGATTTCCCTGAGACTGCATAAATACAGATGTAGTGAAAATGGCAACATGTAAAAGCTCATAAAATAATTAAGGAATTTTTAATATAGGTTCGGAAGGAAATCGATAAACATTCATAAAAATAGGTATCGAACGTATTATGTAACCTCCGCCTTTTTTAAAGTCAGTTATAATGGGCCACCCCATTCTAAACTTCGTAGTTTTAATTCTTGTTAACAATTGGTCTTACCAAATAGAGACTTATTAGGATAACAGAGATATGAGGTAATAAAGGATCCTGCATACAACGTTCTTGCAGTGCGTTTCGAACGATAGCAGGATTTATTTTTAATTGCTTTATTTATTTACCAACATAGTATGTGTTATCTGTTTCCGTTTAATTATAGTATTCAATGTTAAATAAACAACGGAAAACCCGTTTAATTTATTTTAAATGTGAGTGTGACATTTTTGCTAAAGCATCAAGGTAAGAAATATAGATGCATACGATTTTTTTTAAATTCTTATGTTTGTAAGAGGTCAGCGAGTTTATCGGCTCTGTGGTCTAGCGGTCTAGGTGTTGGATTTGACTTCATGAGGTCTTGGGTTCGAGTTCCGGGTTGGGCAACATAAGGAAAATACGGTTTTTTCCAGTTTTCTAATAAAAAAATATTGGTCGTGATTGGATATGTTCCCGGTTGGCGATAGGATTGCCACCTATCTCGTTGTGCGACTTAGTGTCTTCGGTTAGTCGTGGGTAACCTGGTTGTGCCTCTGCCTACCTCTTCGGGGATATGGGCGAGAAGAAGATACTTAAAGATGCATACGATTTTTCTAATTCTTTTTTTTTTGTAAGAGGTCAGCGAACAAGCACAATTCTCTCACTATGGTTAAAAGACAACCATGGCCTATAGACAACTTAGATATTATGGGTCGTTGTCATGGATTTGGGCCTATTTATTGTACAAGGTACCCTTCCTGGTATACTAAATGTGACCAAGATACGTTATGGTGGCAGGAATAAATAAGGCGGTGGATCCCTAGCCTGACAAGTTACTGAAAAGCTCTGTAATTAGCTCCTTAGCTAAAAAGTTCTAAGGCAATTCATGACACGATATATGACGCCATTGTTAAGTATATTTTCAACTTATTTAACGTTATAACTATTTTAATTGTTATAATAATATAATTAACATTATCAATTTTATAAAAAGTTTGTAATCAAGTAAAAGCCAGAGAGGTTTGTCAGGATCGTGAGGTCTGGCACTCGATACTCTCTGCCTACTACGTAAGGGACTTGGTGTGAAGATATGTTATTACATAAAAAACCTTACTTAATATTAAATCATAGTTTTTAAATTGGCATAAAAATAAATAATTAATTGTGACGCCAAACGAAACACGAAACAATGCGTTTGCTTGACGTGGATTGGAATTTGAAATAGTCATGCTCTTTCATTTATACTTGGAATATGTTTTATGACGCAGGGACATGACGACCCCATCGTCCGTTCGTAGAATAGTCTAATAGTCTTGTTTGCATTCCGATAGACTAGCTAGTAAGGTCTCGCAAGTCTCACGATTAAGTTGTACCGTGTTACCTTTTCATTGCCGCCATAACGTTAGTGCTCACTAGTATCGTGTTCTAACTCAGGATGGGATACATTTATACAAGCATACAAATACATGTCATATGGACCTCAGTGGTCTACTTGCATATTTCTGGGTTAAATATTTAGCTCAAAGTTAGCTTCTAATATAGGACTCATTGAATGTTCATTTGACAGTTTAACCCGCTATTAAACTTAACCCAGAAATGTACAAGTGGACCTAAGAGGTAAATTATATCGATTTTTGTACATCAGTTCAGTCTATACTAATATTATAAATAGGAAATGTTTGATTTATGGTTTGTTTGTTTGAAAAGAATAGGCTCCGAAAGTGCTGGGCCGATATCAAAAATTCTTTCACCCATAGAATGCTACATTATCCCTGACTCCTGAGTGACTTAGGCTTTGTTTCATCAAAATTGGTGCAGTAAAAGGTGCAGTTACGCAGACAAAGCTGCGTGAAACTGCTAGTGTATAATAAAATAACTACATAGTAATAAAAAAGAGTCTTAACATCCAGTAAAAATATAGGCTTCTAAGTTTATTTCGACGGATCTTTTATATTACTTTTCTGTGTTGTCACAAGAGCCTTAAAAATATTATGTTCTATGTGAAATAATCATTTTCTTATTCTTATTAATTATCTCAGTGTGTCACAGACGGAATCCGATAAGAGATGTCCGTCAGACGAAGTCCCGGACCGGTATTTCATATTTACGTAACACTAACTCGTAGAACTAAAATTTCCCTAGAGACAGTGACACTATTACGGTTATGAAAAATGGTATCATAAAACATGACGCCATATGAACAAAACATTAAGGTCATGAGTTTGTGAC
>NJDD01001675.1:409172-424580 GCA_002245505.1 Calephelis nemesis | reverse complement strand
CGTGAATATGTGTCCTGTGTAGATCTTGAGACTAAACTTAATCCTTATCAGCTAAAATCTTTTACGATTATACCTAAATGCAGACGGCAAAAAAATAACCATATACCTAGTAAAACTGCAAAAACCGACTCCAACTACCTAGTTCATTGGGTCCTACCTACGTCATAATTTTATATTTTTTTTTTCAGAAGATAGGTAATGTTTCGGAAATGGTTCTACATAAATGTTATCACTATCCTTCTAGTAGTTTTTGAGTTACACTTAATAATGCATTAAAATTTTATTCACTGTCTATTTTAAAAATTAATGCCTTTTTTCGTTGTAATTTTATAACATAAGAACGGGTTCACCTATCCAAACCAAATGTTTAGGCTTTGTTCGGACTATTTAGTAGATGGTTTATGTGAAGTTTGCATAAAATCGGTGGAGCGATTCTTAATTTATCACATTTTGTTAATTTTCAATTGGTATTTTTCAGCCAAATTGAAACTTTTTTAGATGGGGGTTGTGCTGTCATGTTGATACTTTTTTAGTTGTTTTTATTTTGTTGTGTTATGTCATTCATGCGTAACGGTATATCTAAAAACAGCTTGTTGGACCATGATAAAATTAATACAGGACTGCCTCGGAATCATAATCATACCTATCTTTCTAAAAAAGAACAATTAAAATCAGATAACCTAGCAGTCAAGTAAAAAATATTCTCAAAAAAACATGCAGTCGAATTAAGAACCTTCTACTTTTTTGGACTTGGTTAAAAATAAGTAATATGGGAAAAATTCTACGTATGTGCACAATTATTATGTGGTATTATTAAGTATGTGGTATGTGCTAATTAAAATGCAGTTAAACAGTAGGCCAAGGTCAGGAATCTGAGGAAAGCCAGTTTTGTGGATCGATAGAACGCTGGTACCGTGTAATACTTCTTTTAACGTTATATAAGCTACTGAATGGCTGAATGAAAAATGGGTTTGAGTTACTTTTTCTTAAAACAAAAAAAAAAGAAATAAAAAAAGCATTTCTTGATTGCGTAAACATTTTAGGCGCTGGATAATCAAATAATTTTGTACGAAATATATTTTTATCGTCGAAATATATATTATAATCGAAATATATCAACTAGTTAAATTATTAATTTGTGAAGTAAAATTGCATTTGAATTCCGCATTCAACATTTGCTGCATAGTACGGAATATAAAATAAGGATTTTTATGTTGGAAATAGACTTCTTCTTTTTTTTTCTCTAGCAAGTTCACACTATTTATTATGTTTTCTTATTTATATGCGACTTATTAATGTGTTCCCATCTTATGACCGGGACCTTAGCGTAAGTCTAACAGCTACTCTACTCCCTAGCGCGGGACGCGACAACGACGAGCACTGACACTTTTTCCACAGGCAAAAATAAGGCGCTGATAACATCCCAGGCGTACCACCAATCATAAATAATTTGCAAAAATACTACTTTTAATTTTCATACCCGCTTGGTTTTTGACGTGGTGAAACCGAAATTCATCAAAACTAAAATATTCAGCAAGTTTATTTTTGCTCTATGTAATAAAAATATTTCACACATTTTTCACAAAAGTCGGTATACTTCATTCAATAAATAGGTACGTTTTGTAACAAGTCATCCTTTCGATAAAGAAATAGTTACATATTTAAATTATTTTTTCTATGTCATTGGAAGGCAAACAAGCAGACTTATTTCCTGATGGTAAGAAACTTCCGCCGCCTAGAGATACCAAAGGTGGTAATAGTGCGTTGCTAACCTGAGGCCGAGATGTTAGGCCTCGAGTAAAAGTAAGTTTACCGGCTACCTCACCCTCCGAACCGGAACACGTCATGACGTTATGGCGGCAGGAATAGGTGAGGCGGTGGTACCAATCCGGGTGAGTTGCTGCGAAACTCTACCACCTAGTCAGATGTCACGGTGTTAATGACTGCAAGCCTATACTCGCCTTTTACAAGCTGCCTGGCACAGGAAGGCAGATGGTCTATTCTACAAAGGAGCCCGGACCAACACGGGGGAAAAGCCCGGACGCATTTCACGTAGTCATTGTATCACGTCTGAACAGAAGAACCAATTTTGCTAATTGTTTTAGTTTCTGTCAGAAGGTTACTTGTAATGGTTACTTATAAAGAGAAAAACTTAAAAAAATGTAGGGAAAATACGAAAAACAATAGAAACTTGTTTGCCGAGTAGGCTAGTAATATTATAAAAATAACATGCAGTTAAAACAGTTATAACAATGTAACGGAATAAAAATAAATTATTTATGTTCAGCAACAATTTCCAAGACTATTAGACAATCACTATTTCATTTATTTAAAAGAAATAGTGGCAATACTAAAACTGTAACATTTTAGTGTATCACGTATTTTAGTTTCTCAAGCACTTCAGTAGTTAATATTTAAAATGATAAGGTTTTTAGTAAATGGTATTGCAAAACCACCTTTATTTCAATGGTGTAAAATTAAAATTTGAGTGGGAAACAATGGCAGATAAAGAATTGCGCAGGAATGATTATGCAAGATCTAGTCATTGGATTCTGAATGGGAATTTCGTTTTATCTAGTTTATCTCAACTATCTTCGCACGAGGCGGATCCACATCTGATGAAATGGTACATGAGTTATGGTGAACATACTGATTTTGTTGGAAAATGTATAAGAATAATGCCCACGGCTAGCCGAAGACATGCCATGAATATTATAGGTGGCAAGCCTATCGCCAGCGATGTAAAGCTTCTTGCCTATGTGAGTTTTTAAGTTACTGAGGACTAAAGTACTAGCAACACAGTCCTGTCATAAAAAAGCTACTGAGGATGTGGTATTTTTTTCCTTTCACGTCGAAATTAATAAATTTAAAAAAAATGTCTGAGATGACTTTTTTTAAATATGTGAAAATTTAACTATCCCAAATAACTTACCTTATCTCAAACTTAAATCGTGTTTGTAAAACAGAAGGTTAACTCTTAAATCTCGATTGCAAATATGAATTTAATATTAGTTGCTATGAACATAACATTAGCTAAATATTAACAAAATTTTTCTCTTCGGGGCGTGGAGATACTTTGTTTTTATCATTTACTTAATAAAAAAAAAGTACCTTCACGCCTATATCCCTGAAGAGGTAGGCAGATGCATAACCAGGCACCCACGACTAGTCGAAGACACTAAGTCCCACAACGTGATAGGTGGCAAGCTTATCGCCAAGCGGACACATATCCAATCCCGAGCACAGTTTTTGTATTGGAATTGGAAAAATCCAGTTTTCTTTTTGTTGCCCGACCCGGGATTCGAACCCGGAACCTCAGGCAGTCAAGTCCAACAACTCCAACAACTGAACTGCTAGACCACAGGGGCAATCTTTTACTTAAAAATAAATATTACATTATTTTCGGATTTCGGATTTGGTTTCGGATTCAGTATTTTTTTTTAAACTAAATGTTAAATGAGCTCAAAAGTACCTAAAATGACAAATTCGATTCCAATTTTCAAGTATGAAATCGAGTTTTAAGAGCAACCCCACAGAATTAGTTCGAGAGTTAAATATTCGATCAAATATTACATTCTAACAGCGTAGGTGGTGATTACTTTTCCGTGGAGTTATTGCTGACACAGATGTACAGTTACGCAGACAAAGCAAACTCTTCATCTGGTCCGATACAGTTGTACAAATAAGTGCCCTAAATACTTAAGTTCGTGTTAATTTCACAATTTGTTTTGTAAACAGAGAAGTAGCACGTATTGGTCATACAACCTGACGCATTTTGCACGTGTTTCTGTGGATGAATCTTCTTAAATTGGAATGTAAATTTTTTTCCGCGCTCAGAATAAATTATCAATTTTTAGAGTTCCGTACCAAAAGGGTAAAAACGGACCCTTTTACTAAGCCGCCGCTCTGTGTCTGTCACCAGGCTGTATCTCACCGTGATAGCTAGAATGCTGAAATTTTCACAAATGATGCATTTCCGTTGCTGCTATAAGAACGAATACTAAAATAAATTTATTATAATTTTTTGATCAATATTAAAAACGGTAACAGGTACACGCTTATTTTCACAGAATATTTGAAAATGAATAGTTAATTAACAATAAAGTAAATATTAAATATCCCATACAACAAACGTGATTTTTAATAGATAGATGATAGTACGGAATCCTTTGGGCGCGAGTCCGACTAGCACTTGGTTTTAAGAATTCACGAACAAATTGCTGTCACAGTTACGTGTTTCGTCTGACGGATCTTTTTAAATTGCACTTTACAATTTTTTCTGACTTCAATATAAACTTTCGTCATTTTAAAAATGCACTTACGAGCTGCCGCTTTTGTAACGTGTCACTTCAAATGTATTTTTAAAAATGCACTTTGTTTCAGCATTTTTAATGTGCTCGGAATAAATTGCCAAAGTTTATATAAATCTTGCTGCATTTGTTATGTCAAGAAAAATCCAGTTGATAGAGTTAGTTGCGTGATTTTTAATAAATCTCTGTTTCTACTTTTTTAGGTTTTTGCAGTGCTTTTAGTGGATTTAAAAGATTTTTACGTTTTTCGTCGTTTACGGGCTTACGTTAACGCCTAACGCCACCGACTAACTGTGAGGCTCGGGTTCGACTCCCAACAGGGGCAAACATTTGTGTGATGAAAATTTACAGGTCTAGGTGCTTATTATATTATTTAATTTATTCTAGTATCTACGCATTCTCTCGTATGTAAGACTATCTATGCATTAGTGTCTTTGTCTAACACCCATAAGACAAGCATATAACTCGCTTATTTTGTAGTTAGATCAATGTGTCGTTTGTTCAGGGATTTCATTTTTATTATTATATTTGTATTGTTTTGAAAATATATTGTTTAATTTCAAAATCAACTCATATGTATGTCAAATCGCATATATATCATTATTAATATATGTATTTATTTAGGTACCTAAATGTTATATATGTATTTATATAGGTACCTTAACGTAAAATAGGGAATTTGGTGATAAATTTATTATTTTTCTGTTTCTTATTTATTTTAATTTTAACTTGGATTTTAGTTTATGCGTTTATCAATAGCTAAATTATTGTAGAGAACAGTCCCTTCTTTATTTTTAGTTATTAATACGTAACCAATTGATTTCATAAGAAAAGCGAGGCGGAATTGCTCAAAACTTTCATCTTCGTGTAAATTATTCCATCTGCAGTAGGCTCGCGGTCAACGGCGACCACAAATTCATTAGCTTAATCTTTGTGATCATTTTACAATTCAAAAATAACTTGGTTAATGTCTCGATTAAAAATTATATAAGAATTTTCATATATATCATTAATGCATCCAACATAATATAAGCAGTGCGTAATCTTAGACGTAATGTTATCTAAGCCTTTCGTGCAGGTTAACCAGGAGACCTATTTTATTTATGATACTGGAAGACAAACTGGTAAGAAATTCACGCCGCCTAGAGACACCAACGATTGTAATGATGCGTTGCCAACCTGAGCCCGGGATGCTAGGCTTTGAGCAAAAGTAAGTTTACCGGCTACATTATCCTCCAAACCAGAACACATCAACGGCAAGCATTGGACGTTATGGCAGCAGGAATAGGTAAGGCGGTGATACTAATCCGGGCGAGTCGCTACGAAACTCTACCACCTAGTAGGATGTTACGGTGTTAGTGACGGTAAGCCTATGCTCGCCTTTACGAGCTGCCTGGCAGGGAGGCAGATGGTCTTTTCTGCAAAGGAACCCTGGCTGGAGAAGGCAGATTGTTTATAGTCCTGGTTACCTGGGAGTTTGTTTTCCCGTTTCTTCAGGGGTCTGGCTAGGTTTGGAAACGGTGGTAGTTTACGGCAGATAGGGATAAATTATTTTCATTCTAAAAATTGTTTGTATTACTAAATAAGCATGCAATGAAAACAAACAATAGTGTGTTAGAAGGTAGTAAGTAAATAATTAAAATAACTAATTTGATTAGTACGTATTAAAATATTTAAACACCACCTAGTTAGTAGAATATTTTGGAATGCATAAATAATTTTGTAATATCTTTGTAAAAATCACATTACGAAAATTGATACGATTGACACTCCTTACAATTGACTAAATGCGTTTTTACTTCTATATGATGTTACAAAATTTAGAAACATTAAGGAAATTTACCATCGAACCTGACATACTGCCCTAAGAAAATAATTCCAGTACTAATACTTATGCCAGTTCTAGATTCTTTCATTCAATGGAAACTGGCGAACAAAACGCCTTCGTTACAAATTGTTCCTACAAATGTTAATAACGATAGCATATACCGTGATCTGTTTAAAAATATTCAAACTTCCCAAAACCTCAAACTTGACATTTTTGATCTTTGGGTAGATATAATTGTTGTAAAGGCTTTAATTACTTTTATCCATGTTTGGAACGACAAAGAACTTTCTAAACATATCAAAGTTATAAATATGTAAATTTGGAAGTATAATTGACATGGAAAAGGCTTGGAGTGAATGACAGAGTATTACAGAATCCTAAAGTTGAACCAGTGCCCAACAAGCTTCAACTAAATGATAAACTTTCATATGTAAAGGTGTATTCTGAAAAATCTGCCTCTGCTTAACAGTGTAAAGGTTATAATATAATGCCAAATTTTTGCAAATTGCCGCGAAATTGTTTAATGGTTTAAAAAAAAAGTAAATTAAAGTATCTTCACCCCCATATCCCCGAATAGGTAGGCAGAGGCACAACCAGAGCACCCACGACTAGTCGAAGACATTATGTCCAACAATGCGATAGGTGGCAAGCCTATCGCCAACCGGGTACATATCCAATCCCGAGCAATTTTTTTTATTAGACGATTGGAAATACCACATTTGATACTCAGGATTCGAACCCGGGACCTCATGAAGTCAAGTCCAACACTTGGACCGCTAGACCACAGAGGCGATGTTTACAGGTTTCAGATGTGTGTTGATTATGAATCAGTCAGGTCTTTATGGTGTGGTCCACTTTACTGGCACCATTACAGATGTAAAAGTACTAAAGTAGAGAAGTAAGAGGAGGTAACGAAGTACAACCAGATCTAACATGGTCGATTTTGCTGACACAATTACAGGTGTAAAAGTACTAAATTAGACAAGTAAGAAGAGGTAACGAAGTACAACTAGATCTAACATAGTCCATTTTACTGACACCATTACAGATGTAAAAGTACTAAAGTAGTGAAGTAAGAGGAGGCAACGAAGAACAACCAGATCTAACATGGTCCATTTTACTGGCACCATTACAGATTTAAAAGTACTAAAGTAGTGAAGTAAGAGGAGGTAACGAAGAACAACCAGATCTAACATGGTCCATTTTACTGGCACCATTACAGATGTAAAAGTACTAAAGAAGTGAAGTAAGAGAAGGTAACGAAAAACAACCAGATCTAACACTAAAATGATGATGATAGCTTTGTATACAGTCTAAGTCGTGTCAACTCTTGCCTTGAAGAACTAAAGCAGTGAGCTGGACTTTCATTTCTCATGGTCAAATCCTAGAGGCTCTCAGTAAAACTGTCAGACAAAAGCTCCAAGCATAGGTCAAGGCTATTAGCACTGGATGACTGCCAATTTGCTTATTATACCGTATGCGGCTTTATTATCTTCCATAATGCATTGAGAAATCTTGTACTATTAAAGTATGTTGAAAATATTATTTTGTAAACTCGAACAAGAAACTATGATTGCGATATGGATGATCGAACCATCAAGATAAGTGTTTTCTTGTCTATACACTTTACATTCGAACTTCGTGACGAATACTATATGCCTATGTTTATACCAAAATCGACTCGTTACACTAAAATTGAGAAAGATATATATTTGTTTGCTTTGAAATACAATCAAACAAAATAATTAAAAAAACAATCTATAATACACAAACAGGAGCAAGAAGAAAGAAGATATGGAATAATTGGCGCGAATTTTGGGACAAGATAAGGGACTAGAGATCACGTATCCTTATCTAGTTTGCGTATACTTTAATAATTTGCTTTATCTATATATATAAAAATCAATTGCTGTTCGTTAGTCTCGCTAAAACTCGAGAACGGCTGAACCGATTTCGCTAATTTTGATTTTGAATTATTTGTAAAAGTCTAGGGAAGGTTTAAAAGATAAGAAAAAGAAAAAAACTTGCGAGAAAACTAAGAAAAACAACATTTTACTTTTTCTCATACAAACTGAACGGGTGGAACGAAGTTCGCCGGGACAGCTAGTAATAAATATAAATTTGACTTGACTCATGGCACTCGATGCTCTATGCATCACCCTTTTTCGGGACTACACTTGATGATAAGTAAATTCAAAGCTTTCACGATTCTTTTGTTTTTTTCTTTAAAGTGGTATAAACCGAGCTCTAGTGAAATGCTAAAATTTCATAATTTAACTTTAAGTTTTTGCATAAACCATATTATAACGGTCTGATAATTGGAACTGCAACCAAAAACAATCAATTTTATTTCTAAATGCAGTTGCAACGTTAAATTGCCTTGACTGGTATGGAATGCGGCATTTAGTCTTACATCACAACTGGTTGAGGGCTGGTCTGTCTTGTCCCTTTACTTTCAGTTTCGTTTGAAAATTATTTAACTTTACATTGACAACAAACAGTTGTTATTTCGCTCTCCCCGCGGGTACTACTAAAGCATTCAAAATATAAAGTACCCTATGCTTGCCTTTAAATATGTCATCAAATTCTATCGAAATCTCAAAGCAATTTATTTGTTATAAAAGATATGGTCTTTGGTTTTTAAAAAATATAAGCGTTGATAGATCAAGATCCAGAAGAGACCGACATTTGGCATTTTAAATAAGCTAAAAGTTTGTTAGCATTTCTTATCGACATTTGTAGGAAAATCTGCTTCATCTTAACAGAGGTGCGTACCAGCAAAACAACGTGAAAATTCTGGAGGTGCTATTTGAAGTTCTAGAAAATTTCAAAATGTTATGTTTTTATCCCTAATAATATTATGAATTTTATTAATATGATAACTTTGTAGTTTTAAAGTAAAATTCTTCTTTAAACATTTTTCATAAGACATTTGATAACAACATGACGTAACAATAATGTTCTTGAGATATGAAGAACATTGTATGTTAAATTAGAATATTTATGATGTAGCAGTATTATAGTTATGAATTCTTGGTTTGTGTTATTACTCTACTCTGTTTTTGTATTCTTCTTGCTTCTATTTTTGTTTCCTTCTATCTTTTCTTGTACACTTCTTGTACATAAAATTCGAAATAGCAACTTTCCAAAGTTTTTCCCATTTTTCTGGTGTATTGAAATTACGGAACGTTCTTTCTTTTAGCTTGATGTCTTTGGGCCTAACCTTACCGTATGTTGCCCGGCTGTTACGGCTTGTAAGACTTGTAATTGGATGTAATAAAATAATTCTCAAGGTTTTTAGGATCACCTCGATCAAAGGAGTTAGCATATATATGGTTAATTCGTCTGTACATTTAAGAGTTTCTAGTTTGTCATACATTGGCCAGGATTACACACTTTTTGTACTTTTCCACTGTTCACTTTATTTTACGCTATGGCCAACTGGTTTCACGTTTTACAGCATCATCAGGGCTTTATAACTAAAGATAAAAAGCCTGTTTTTAATTTAACGTTCAGTACCTATTTGGTTTAAGTTAGGCTAGGATTAGTGGTGATAACTGTATTTCTACGTACTAGGTGTTTAGTTTTTAAGACGCATGTAGTATCAATTTCTCCGCAATGGTAAACATAGGTTTACAAGGCTGGGTAATAAATTTATTTCCATAAAGGTGTAACTGTATATTTTTACTCGCTATTGCTGCGCTGACGAAGTCGAAGGTTGCCTTCGTAGTCAAACTATTAAGCTCTCTCGTGGGAATCCGTTGACACATTATCAGGTCAAGAAGCAGCCTATGTCTGTCTATGTAATGCATCAAAATTGGTACAGTTGTTTCAATGTGAAAATGTAACATACATACATTTATAATAATATCATATACTGTAATATAATAAGCATAGTTTTTGTTGTATAAAGTTTATTGTCACTATTATTTTAAAGACTTATTATATCTCAGCCTTTTTTAATGTTTCATTATTCATATACATGTAAGTAGACACCTTGTTGAAAAAATAAAACGAAATCGTAAGTAATGTGAATACGTAATGTAGAAAATGTAAAATAAAAAATTAATTACTCAAAATAGAAAGTGTGAAAATATGGAACAAAATGTGGCGAGGATAATTAATTCATATTCAAATCAGCTTCATTTTTAGTTATTTTAAATATTTTTGTGCTGTTTTTGTTAAGGTTTGGTGGACATGGAAATCTACTCGTATTTTAATTTTCTTCGCCGTGTGAAAGTTATCTATATATTAATACGTGATGCCAAAACTTTGGACTCCTTTTACGAAAATTGCGCGGACGCAGGAGCACGAAATTTGGCACACTTATAGTTTATGTGTAGGAGAAGTTCAGAACGCTAATATTTTTCAATAATAATGCTACCATGCATTTGACACACACAAACAAATATATTATTGATAACGATGGAAGATCACGATGGCTCAATATAAAGTTTGGAAACAAAGTACTTGGTCTTGAGAATTGAAGATGGCGTTCTTATCAATAAAATATTAAATGTAAAATGGTCGAATTTCGACCAATGGGCGACCACTAGTTACTTTAATAAAACACAATTATATCTTATATAAATATCTCAAAATGAAAGTTAAACTGAAACTTTTTGAAATCGTCTGTTGGCTTTTTTAATGATGAACGTTTTCTAATTTAATGAATTTACTCTTCATGAAATCGGTTTCAAGGTTAACATACAACATTTATTTTTTGAATTTAACAGTGTGTGACCAGATTTTGTGAAATTATATTTGAAAATAGGTGTCCAACTTTTAATTCAAGCCAAATTTAATTTTGACTGCTTTTGTTCAACTATTAACTATATTGTTAAAAAAAACAAATATAAGTATTAGTCAGTTATCTTATCTGCTGCATTTAAAATTTAGTGCCTATTTCGGACTAATAGCTCTATGCTTGCATTATTTCTTATTACAACTTACTCTTTAGTAAGTTTAAAAATAAACTCATAAAAAACTCACATAAAAAAATTAGAAATGTCGTGCAGTCGAATTAAGAATATCTTCATCGTCTGAGTTAAAAATATAACGTATAACCTAAATCTTCTAGAATATTTTATGTATGGTATAGACATCCTTTACGGTTTTATACGTATTGATGATGAAATACGTGAGCGGACTCGGTAAAGTTTCCCTTCAAATTCGACGAAGTGCTTTCACTTGTTGAAGTCAAAACAGTTTAATATAAATTACACTGTTACGTTTGAAGAAGGTCGCAAACTCCGTTACAGGATTCACCAGTCTAAGTAAATCGTGTTACACGATAGTACTGGACCTAGCTAGAACATAACATCTTTACAAACGAATTCAAATTCTAAATTTCGACTTTAAATAATACAATTATCGAGAAAATACAAGCCTCTGTGGCCTAGCAGTCCAGGTGTTGGACTTGACTGCATGAGGTCCCAGGTTCGAATCCCGGGTCGGACAACAAAAAGTAAATTTGTTTTTCGAATTTTGTTATTAAAAAAAGTTGCTCGGGATTGGATTATGTGCCCGGTTTGCGATAGGGTTGCCCCTACATTGTGAGATTTAGTGTCTTCGACTAGTAGTGGGTGCCTTAGTTGTGCCTCTTCCTACCTATTCGGGGTATGGGCGTAATGATACTTTTTACAAGAATTAGTCTAATTCACAGAATGAAATGAAATGCTTGTGTTATGAATGTTTATTTAAAAAAATACTTATGCAAACTTAAATGTTATAAATAAACACACTCTGAAATACAGATATCTATATTATTATAACATAAATAATATATGCCCTTAGTCCGTAATTAGGTGTTAACACTGATTCCTTTATCAACGACTCGGTTACGGACAAATCGTTAACAAAGCATTATTAATCGTAATAAACATTTAACGCATATTTCTTACCATCAAGACATCCGTGTGCTGTTGGGTTAAAATTTATCAAAAATAACGATGAGCGTGCTTTAATGTCTAAGGTTTGCAACTTATTAGTAAACTAAGATCAGCTTTTCCACAGAAGAAACTTAAACACTAAAACATTCAAATTAAAAAAAAGTAACGTTATTTATGCTTACATTTCTAAGTCGTTATACTCTTCTAAAGATAATTTTGTTATTCGACATAAGTTTTCGATAACGATAGTTACGATAGTCCGTGATAGGAATCCTATATTGCAGTGACCGAGTCTGTGACCGCTATACCGTTAGTTTATCTTGAATACATCTTACGAGTACAAACATTGCGTCAGTTATTAGACTGTTGAAATTGTACCAACATCTCGCGACTATTTGTGTATTCACTACATGATTGTTCAAAAAAGGAGGTAATGATTTCAGGGTCATGTAACTACATATTCCAACACAACGTTTAGATTCGAATTTTGAATTAATGTAAAACAATTTCAATCCTAAGTGGCACAGGTTATAACACTAAACAGATATTCAAGTTTTTTAATAATTCAACGAAAAGCGGTTTGTAGCCGGAACGAATTGGCCATTAACGTCTCAATTTCAAACAAAATCGAAATTACCTACTTCCGATACTCGATTAGCAATGCCAACAATTTGTGGAAATATTTGAATTTGGCGCCCTATTTTTTTGTTGCATTTTGGCCAAATGGGATGTGTTATGTATAAGTCAAACATAATATGCTTTTAAAGAGATAATTATTATTTAATTCGCTTTAGAAAACTGGTTGGACAAACCTAAACTAAGTGAAGAAGTAGGATTAGATTATGGTGGATAGGTCGATGAGATGTCTCTTATGTATACAGTATATTATTTAGACACGAGCTCCATCCGACCCAATCGGTCCTTTTGTATGGGCAAAAATTTCAAAGTTTNNNNTTTCCAAGTTTCCTCGCAGTTTTTCCTTTTTTCTTATCCTTTTAACCTTGTCTAGACTTCCACAAGTAATTAAAAAAAATAGCGAAATCGGTTAAACTTTTCTAGATTTTTAACGAGACTAACGAATAGCAATTGATGTTTACGTATAAAGAAGATAACAAAACTTTTTAGTTTTTTTAAGATGTCTGGTGAGAACTGAGTTTTTTGTTGTCTTGGAGACTAAACCTACATATTATGTTATGTAACAGATCATATAAATATTATTATTACATAACTGACACACTAAAAGGTTATGCATAAGAAGCTACCAATTGTCAGATTATAAAATGCTAGCTGTATCCGCGACTTTGTATGCGACTGTCCGTAATGATACAAATTTCTAGCATTCTGCTTCGCCTGCATAACTTGGCTCCTACTGCACCGATTTTAATGAAACAAAGCCTATGCCACTTGGGGATAATGTAGCATTCTAAAGGTGAAAGAATTTTTGAAATCGGTTAAGTAGTTTCGGAGCCTATTCATTTCAAACAAACAAACGAAAAATCAAATATTTCCTCTTTATAATATTGGTATAGATGTCCGTATTGATATAACCGCAAAAGACGGATAAAGTTTCCCATCCATGTTAATAGTATGTGTAGGAATTTCTTACATAGCCAGAACACCAGCTCAACAAGACCTGTTTATCCAAACGTTTCTCTCTACATTTCGGATTTCATGTTATTTGGTGGTTATGAAGTGTTATGTCAGTAATTTCTAAACAACAAAATTTATAAGGAAAAAAACACTGAACAATCCGTAAAAACACATAAAAACAAATAAAATAACACATAAAACAAACAAATAAAATTGGACTATGTGTTGATGATATATATCCCAATTTACATTTTGACTTATACCCTTTTTCCACGGGAACCCGTTTAGTTGTTAATTGGAAAAATCCAATTTTCTAATAAAAAAAAATGTTGCTCGGGTGAGGATATGTGCCCGGTTGGTGATAGGCTAGTCGTGGGTGCCCTTGTTGTGCCTCTGCCTAAATCTTCGGGGATATGGGCGTGAAGATACTTTTTTTAACCTCTTAGTAAACTAGATAAAAAAATCCTACAACCTTTGCAATCTTTTTGATTATCTTTACATCCGGCTCAGTAGATTCGGTCGGAATACAGACAGTCCAAAAGAAAAACAAATAAAATTCTAAACATGTTCAGTCAGCTACGCCTTTTATTAAATATCTTCAAATAGCTGTTGCCCGCGGCGTTACCCGCGTGGTAAATGGTCCCATAAGAACGTATTTTTAGAATAAAAACTATCCTATGTGGTAATCTAGGTTACCCTCTATGTGTGTGTCAAATTTTATGAAAAGCGATTTACCAGCTTTTGCGTAAAGGAGTAACAAACATACAAACTTTCGCATTTATTTTGTACGATGTACAGAAATCA
The DNA here is from genome assembly GCA_002245505.1 of Calephelis nemesis. Lineage (NCBI taxonomy): Eukaryota > Metazoa > Arthropoda > Insecta > Lepidoptera > Riodinidae > Calephelis > Calephelis nemesis. The sequence continues at coordinate 410,157 of NJDD01001675.1, read as the reverse complement.
CTCTACAGTTTTATTATAAGTAATGATTAACTTATAGTACATACATTTCGTTTGAAACAAAATATTCTCACAAAACTTGTTTCAGCTGGTCAACATGGCGAACCTCTAGCCAATAAATACTTCCGTGATCTTTCCGTGGTATTAAAATCTTACTTATCAGAAGTAAGTTAATTGAAGGTTCTATTCTAATGAGATATCTCAAGAGTAAGCCACCTTATTTCAGCTCGTTTTGTTTATTTCTAGAAATACGCCTTAATTAAATCGAATTTTCTGAATAAAATAGTTTTTTTTTAATAGCAGTATCTAGAAGACCTAAGTCGTCGTTCTAAAACTCAGGTTGGCAACCCAGCAAAGGTTGTAATACCTTTGGTGTCTCTAGGCGGCGTGAATTTCTTAGCATCAGGAAATCCGTCTGTTTTTTTTGTCTTCCATTATCATAAAAAAATCTTTTTTTATCCAATTTCATTGTTCATAGAACAGTTTACATAGAACTGAAACTCTTAAACCATGAAAGCTATCTTGTTCTGAGTTTTGATGACTCAGGTCTTTTAAGGAACTTGGTAGTGTCAATTTGTCATCAAATACTTTTGGTCCGGGCTCCTTCGCAGAATAGGTCACCACTCAACTGCCTTCCTGCTAGGTAGCTCGTATAAGGCGAGCGTAGGCTAATATACACTAACACCGGGCCATCTGACAAGGTGCTAGAGTTTCACAGGGAGGGACTCGCCCAGATGGCGGATTGGTACCAAAGCCTTTTCCGTTTCTGCCGCCGTCAGCACTTGCCGTTGTATTCTAGTCCGGGGTATAAGGAAGCAGGTTCGGGGTATAAGGAACACTTGCTTTTGCTCAAGGCCTAACATCCCGGTCTCAGGTTGGCAACACACCATTATCTCCAGGCGGCGTGAATTTCTTACTATCAGGAAATCCGTTTCCTGTTTTGCCTTCTATTATCGTAGAAAATCTCAAATGCTTATGTCATGAGTCA
>NJDD01001675.1:391022-402808 GCA_002245505.1 Calephelis nemesis | reverse complement strand
AACCGGTAAACTTACTTTGGCTCGAGGCCTAACATCCTGGCTTCTAGTTGGCAACACACCTTTACCAACTTTGGTGTTTTTGGGCGGCATGAATTCATTACTATCAGGAAATCCGTCTGCTTGTTTGCCTTCCTATAACATTAAAAAAAAGACGATGTCTCTTACCATCAAAAGAGCTGGCTGCTAATAGTAAATATCCATGGACAAGTAACACAAATTGAATCTAACCCCAAAGATAGCAAATTATATGCTTTTGTTATGGGTGTTAGTCAACGATTCTAATACGTAGAAGTACAAAAATAAAGACAGGAATAAATTTAATAATAGATAACAATAGTCTTCTTATTATAATGTGAATTTTTTACTAGTTAGGCTTTTAATGACCTAGTTGTAGATAGTACTCCCAGCAGTCTTCTACCGTGAAGTTTAGCGACGCTTAAAAAATCAGGTGATATTATTGATGCGCCACTAAAAACTACAATACTGAGGTTCTTAACCTCGCTTGTGAAAATAAACAGTTAAGTGTTTTCACAGTGTTAGTGACGCTCTTATTTACAAACCTGCTTCTTGGCGGATAATTCTAATTGTCTATAAAAGTAATCGATTCGTGCCGAAGCGATGACCTCGATACTTCAGTAGGTAAGAGTAACTGGAAATAACATTAAAGAAATGTAAATAGAAACTATGATTGCAATGTTATGTATATTATATATGTAACTAGCTGTCCTGGTGAACTTCCTTTCACCAGTTCAGTTTGTATGGAGAAAAATAAAGTATTATTTATCCCATTTTCCCCTGCAATTTTCCCGGTTTTTCTCTCTATAAGAACCTTCTCCTGATAATAACTAACACAATAATGAAAAAATTAGCCAAATCGGTCCAGTCGTTTGGAAGCTATGCGCTTACCAACACATTTAGCGATTAATTTTTTATATTATTGATTAAGGTTTTGGCTTTAAAATTAAAAAGTATCTTCACGCCCATATCCCAGAAGAGGTAGGCAGAGGCACAAACAGGGCACCCGCGACTAGCCGAAGACACTAATGTCCGATTTCACCAAGAGCCCCTATATTTTAGGGAACCTTTTAGCGTTACTTATAGGACTTATATAAAACAGTCCACTAAAATACGTTAAAAGATCCCCTAAAATAAATCTTGGTGAAATGGTGGCTCTTGGTGAAATCGGGCAATAGTCCCACAATATCCAATACCGAGCAACTTCTTTTTTATTACAAAATTGGAAAAACCCAATTTTCTTATATAAATTAAATAATAAACCCAAATAGATATTCCTGGACAAGTTACACATATTAAATATAACCCCAAAGTAAGCAAATAATGTGTTTGTGTTATGGGTATTAGTTAATGATGCTAATGTATCAAAATACTTATATAAATACAAGAATAAATAAGATAACACCCAGACTCGGAAGTGCAGACATCTAAATGTTCATCACACAAATGCCTGCCCCCGTGTTAGTTAATGATGCTAATGTATCAAAATACTTTAATAAATACCAGAATAAATTTAATAACATCTAGACTCGGAAAACAGACATATAAATGTTCATCACACAAATGCCTGCCCCCGTTGGGAATCAAACCCAACCCTCGAGTTTGGTCAGTGGATTTAGATGGGTACGCTAACCCCTCGACCAACGAGGCGGTAATATGATGCAACTTTTATATATTTCTAGACACCCACATCTCCCCTGTGCTAATTGCCTCTAAAAAGGTCAGGTTTAATTAGCGCTCGTGTAAAGTCCTCGAAAAAGAGGATTTTTCCAACAAAATTGTATATCTGTATCATAAAATGCAATACGACATACGAGAACATACTCGTATGTCTTTTATGTGTACATACATATAAAAAGTGCAGCAACATTTACATACTAGACACTTTTATCTTACCCCAAGTGCCTCCTTCAAAGAGTGAGGTCAGGTTAAGTTACATTAAGGTAGGTCGTCGGAAAAGAAAGGATTTTTCCAACGGGATAATATATAATATACATTTTTTTTATGATAATGGAAGGAAAACAGGCAGTCGGATTTGCTGATGGAAAGAAATTCACGCCGCCTACAGACACTAAAGTTGGTAATGGTGCGTTGCCAACTCGAGGTCGGGATGTTAGGCCTCGAGCAAAAGTAAGTTTACCGGCTACCTTACCCTCCAAACCGGAACACGTCATGACGTTATGGCGGCAGGAATAGGTAAGGCGGTGGTACTAATCCGGGCGAGTCGCTGCGAAACTCTACCACCTAGTCAGATGTCACGGTGTTAGTGACGGTAACCCTGTATACTTTAAACTTTTTATTTGAATTACTTGTAATAACATACTTTTTGCTCAATTAAAAATCCGTTGATAATATTTATCCACAAGCTATTAAATATTATTAAACTAGCTTTGTCCGTGACTTCGTAAATACTTTAAGAAATTTTTCGTGGTTAGTTTCATTTTGTTGGTAATCTGGATTACTTATTATTATAATTTAAATCATATGACGACTGATTTCTAGGAGGAGGAGGTTTTCTAAAGGAATATTTATTTACTAAAAAAGTATAAGGTATATTAAGTTGCATTTTTTAACGAATGGACCGTTTTAGATGCGATATTTTTTTTGTTTTAATACGGACGTGCTCGAGATGAATCTTGGCTACATAAGATATTGGTTTTAGGGGTTCGTTGAATTTTAATATTAACATTAAAACAAAGTCACTTCCATCCATGTTTGACACACGCAACGAACCGTCTACCATTAGAAACGCTACTAAATATAAATATACATAAATAGATAAAAATCAGTCGAGCCGTTTCGCAGGAGTTCGAGAACAAACACCGTGACCGAGATTTTTATAGACTTACTTTTATAACGTGAGATATAAACACCTTGTTGAACTTAACAAAGTAATTTTAGTTTCGTTAGACGTCATGACTTGAATGCCAGATTAATTAATTTCCCACCTGAGTACTCAAAGTGACGTAAGGAACAGAGTACACTTTCCATTGTCGAAGCTTGGTGGAGTTTCATTGTATATTCGTATGCACTAATTAGCTGTTGCCCGAGTAGTTAATAGAATCCCGCAGAAACATTGTTTCCGGATAAAAAATATTCTATGTGTTAATCCAAGTTACGCTCTGTGTGTGTGGCAAATTTCATGAAAATCGGTTCAGCATATTTTGCGGAACAAACAAACATACAAAATTTCGCATTTGTAATATTGATAGGATATCCTACTTATATTTTAAATGCTGACAAAAAGTTATTAAGGATAAATTTATTGAACGGATTTAGATTGAACTTAAAAAATGAAATTACACATTCACTACAATTCTTTAAAAAATTGTAGTTTGTCACAAGGGCGAAACAAAAAACAAAAAACATAAAAATTCTGGTACTTCTATAAATAACACCACTTTGCTCATACGATAATAGATTTTTTGTGCCACTTTAAGTTAAGCCAAGTGTAACCAGTATCTTGGAAAAGGATAATTAATTACAAATATTTAGAGAACTGTGCTATGTTTACATATTTTTGTAAAAAAAACTAGCCGTCCCGGCAGACGTTCTGCTATATTTTTAATGTGATTTTAGTAAAAAAATTGGGGTGCTTCACCCTCATCACTAAGGGGTATGAAAAATAGATTCCGATTCTCAGACCCACTCAATATGCTCACTGTTTACATATTTTTGTAAAAAAAACTAGCCGTCCCGGCAGACGTTCTGCTATATTTTTAATGTGATTTTAGTAAACAAATTGGGGTACTTCACCCTCATCACTATGAAAAATAGATGTCCGATTCTCAGACCCACTCAATATGCTCACAAAATTGAATGAGAATCGGTCGAGCCGTTTCGGAGATTTTAAATATTACACGCACATAGTCTTTATCGTTTCGAAATTAGTCTTCTTATTCGTTTTAATAATATGTTTTTTGTTCTTGACATAAAAAAAAAATATTCGACGCTGCTCCAAAAAAATACAAAATTTACCGTTGGGTTTTTTTGGCGACCAATCTGTCTGTCTGTCTGTGTTAATAATTAATTGGATATTATCGAAACATTGTATCTACAACTGTCAGATTCCGAAGATATTTCTTACCTCGCACAACACCTTTGTGGAATCAGTTTCCGAGGGAGGTATTCCCAAACAATTATGATTTAGGGACCTTCAAGGAAAGAGCGTAATCATTCCTTAAAGGTCGGCAACGCATTTGTGATACTCCTGGTGTTGCGGATGTCCGTGGGCGGCGGTGATCATTTTCCATCAGGTGACCCGCTTGATCGTTTGCCTCCTCTAGTATAAAAAAACATTTCATTGATAAACATTTTGAAACACATCAAAATTATAAAGTTAATTCGTTAGTTGATTAATAATTTGTTAGTATTTGTAGGGATTTCAAATTATGATAACTAATAATTATGTTAATGAGTAACAAAGGACGGAAGTGGGTTTAATCAATGCGTTACCGTAACAGTTATATTTACGTAACTCAGTAGTAATGAATATTAACTGCTTATTATAATTAGCATTTTAATAATAATATTTAATTAGACTGGAACCAAGCGATCGCACGTATATACATTATGAACCTTTTTACATATTTAATTTATTTTACAGTTTATAAATTGACAATGTATTTAGAATTTTTCGTTTCCTTGTTGTTAAAAAAAATTTAGTATTTTCACGCCCATATCCCCAAAGAGGTAGGCAGAGGCATAACTAGGGCACCTAAGACTAGCCGAAGACACTAAGTCCCGCAACGTGATAGGTGGCAGGCCTATCGCCAACCGGGCACAAATCCACTCCCGGGCAACGTTATCTTTATTGGAAAATTTAAAATACAAATTTTCAAATTTTTTGTTTCCCGACTCAGGGATCGCACCCGGGACCTTAAGAAGTCAAGTCCTACGCCAGACCGCTAGACCACAGAGGCGTTAATCTTATTTTAACAAATGATAATACTTATTTACATATATGCGTCTTATTTTCACGGTGTTGGTCCGGACTCCTTTGCAGAATAGACCATCTGCCTTCCTGCCAGGCAGCTCGTAAAACTCGAGCATAGGCTACCGTAACTAACACCGCGACGTCTGACTAGGTGGTAGAGTTTCGCAGCGACTCACCTGGATTGGTACCATCTCCTTACCTATTCTGCTGCCATACGTCATGACGTGTCCGCTTTGGAGGGTAAGGTAGCCGGTAAACTTACTTTTGCTCGAGGCTTAACCACCATCATTACCACCTTTGGCGGCGTGAATTTCTTACCATCAGGAAATCCGTCCGCTTGGTTGCCTTCCAGTAGCATAACAAAAATGCACGTAAAAGCTGACTGTGTCACTAAAGACTAGACTTTAATATGGAATATTAACGAATTATCGCTGTTTCTTTTTCTAAAATGTAGACCGAAACGGGTCGTGCTACAGCCTACAATGGAAAGTGCCAGTTCAATCGGTACTGCACTGCGGATCTTTCTTGCACTTGTTTAGACCTAAATACCAAGTTGCGGGCCGGTTTCGTGCAACCGTTGGATGTTTTGATATAAATTGCTGTTGCTGTTTGATTGAAGATACTTCGTGTTTATTTTTGATAAATTTAGTCGATATTTTTGCCCCGACGTTGGTGTAAAAATAAATAATGAATGAACTTTTTATTATGCACAATTTAACTTACGTTCTCGTTATTTAATAGTTAAGTATTAACAAGAGCATACGGTTATAGTTTTCAGTACACAAAAGGTCCTATCGCTAAACAAAGCGAGCTCTACCAGACAACTTTTTTGTCTGAAGAAACTACATTAAAATATAATAGAAAAATAAGAAAGAAAATAGATTTATTTGCGGAATATGTGTGTTGAAGTTGTAACAAAATTATTTAAGCTTTCCAACATATTCTACCACATTGTGGTGTGCAAATATTTAAATATTTTTAAAAGCTGATTATTTAGTTATATACACAATGTTTAAATATTCATTCAACAAATAGTTTTATTCTTATTACAATTTGAATTATAATTTACAAACAATTTTAAAATGTTAACATATTTAACCCTGTCTACTGTAAACTACCAATAATATATATATTCAGTATAATATATTCAGTAGGGAAAGAGATTACACATACTAAAACTGTGACATGAGATTAAAATATTAACCAAATTCTACGAAATAACGTCTATATATCGTCACCTTTGTCATGTTATGTTACGGTTTTTAGAACAAGGTATCTAATAAATCTAAACGCAAGAGATTAAAAGTCCTAGCTTCATGTTGGGAACGTATAATATAATAAAAATAACCATATTAGCTTCTTCTCTTGGTTGCTTGGTTTTGTATCCTATAAGATACTGTATTCTAAACAGCACTCGTACTTAAAAAACAAAAAATTTGGAAAATGTAAGTTTATCTCTAGAAACAAAAAACTTTCAATTTACCTAGAATGTGGTGTACCAAATTAACCCAAAAAACAAAATATGGTTGGATCAACGATTCCAAATCAATAAAAAAGAGTTCAATATAATAGTTATTAAACACATCATAAAAATTAAATGTACTACTGCATGGAAGGGGAAACTAGAAGATCCGGCGACACATAGAGACATAGGGGTACAGAGAGTAAGTTAACGCCTTTATCCCCGAATAGTTAGTCGGCAGAGGTACAACCAGGGCTCTCACGACTAGCCGAAGACATAATATGATAGGTGGCAAGCCTATCGCCAACCGGGTACATCTACAATTCCAGGAAACGTTATTTTTATTAGAAAGTTGAAAAATCATATTATCTACCTACATATTTTGTTTTGTAACTCGGAGATCGAACCCGGTACCTCAAGAATTATGATTAGTAGAAGTTGAGGCGAAATCACAATAAAATAATAATAATGTAGTAATAAAACAATTAAGTATTAAGAAAAACCTTGCGAGTTTATAACACGGAAAATATCTGTGTATAGACATAAATGGAATGAATTACTCGAATTGCTTACTATTGTACAACGTGGCCACAAAAACTACACCAACATTAACGGGCCATTGTTCTCCACTTACAAATACCTTCGCTACGTTTGTTTTGACTGATTATTTAAACTTCATTCACTGATGTAGCTTTCCGTTTTTTATTTTACCTACAATTTGTCTTCATTACTTTTCCTTAATATGTTTTGACATGATGAATTAGGTATCTCTTCAATTCCGTTTTATCTTAATCTAATATATTGAGTAATTTATTCACGCTTTTTGTTATATACTCGTATATATGCCAAGTTTTGCTTTGATATATCTAAATAACAGCTTCATTCACTGATATAGCTTTCAGTTTTTTTTGACCTACAATTTGTCTTCTTTACTTTTCCTTAAGATTGTTTTGACATGATGAATTAGGTATCTCTTCAATTCCGTTTTATCTTTAATTTAATTTATTTAATTTAATTTATATTTAATTTAATATATTGAGGAATTTATTCTCGCTTTTTGTTATATACTAGTATATATGCCAAGTTTTGCTTTCATATATCTAGATATTGCATTCCTTTAAAAACCTAGACCAACCGATAAGAATCTATCTATATATTTATACTTATGAAATAACATGACCTGACTGACTGATTCATCATCGCCGAGCAAAAACTGTCAAGGTACATCCATATGAAAATTGATGAGTAGGGACGTTATATTGACTAGAAACCCACTAATGACGAAATTTCGGAAATTCTTCCCCTAATGGGGTGAAATGGGGCTTGAAAGTTTGTATTGAAGACAGTCATTTAAAATTAAACTTTATGGGCTACTTATTAAAAATGATTAAGTACGTATTTAAGCGTTTTTGGAAATTCTACGCCTAAGGGGATGAAATAGGGGATGAAAGTTTGTATAGTCTATAGTCAGTAAATATACTGCCATACAAACAAAGCCGCGGGCTGTAGCTAGTATCATACATATAAAATAGTTATTGCATCACGCTTGAACGGAGAGACCAATTTTCCTTATTGTTTTTTTGTTATAGTGGTGATCATATGCAAAGAAAAACCGGGACAATCCTAGGGAAAGTGAGAAAAACCACACATCAGTTTTGTGCATATACCTACAAACTCTTAGTACCTGTTGTCAAGTTCGCTTTGTAGGCTTGTTAAAAATAATCCTAAAATTATAAACTTTTAATAACCCTAGACATAACCTACTAGTGATGTAACTAAACAAGTAAATTTTCAAACAAACATCCGCAACGAAATCCATCCATTTCACAAAAATGATGCCACAGATAGATACACGTAGATATGTCAAATTTATACACCCCTAGTTTTCCGCCAGTGGTTAGAAAATATATTTAAACAGCATCGGAACAAACTCTGTTATCAAATACCTACAAATAATTTTTTTAACTATATTTCATATTTGTGAACGTCAAAATCAATATTGTTTTTTATTTTTGTTTTGCTATTTAGTATATTTCTATTACCTTTAAAAGATATCACTACAAGTGAATTATCTTGGTTACGGTATAAAATTACGGGAATGTTAATAGTTTACCTGGTAATGTATTTAGATGCCAACGAGTGACCCAAATGTAGGCTTTGAGCGGCTTAGCGTAAAACGGGGTCGGACGCGTCTCGTGCCGCATCCTCGACTCCATTTCTGTCCAGCTGAACGCTAATCTCATTTGTGTTTGGTAAACTATGACATTTCCTAACAAGTTGTTGTCTGAATAACGTCTATGTTGTAGACAGCATGAGCTCTCCTGATGGCAAGAGACGATCGTGGTATTGGTGCGTCACTGACTTGTGGCCGGGATGTTTTTTATGATAATGGAAGGCAAACAAGCAGACGGATTTCCTGATGTTAAGAAATTCACGCCGCCTTTAGAAACCAAAGGTGGTAAGAGTGCGTTGCCAACCTGAGGTCGGAATGTTAGGCCTCCTGCAAAAGTGAGTTTACCGGATACCTTACCCTCCGAACCGGAACACGTCAACGGCAACCATTGGGCGTTATGTTGGCAGGGATAGGTAAGGCGGTGACATTAACATGACACTATTAGTATGGTGGTAGGTATAGGTAAGACAGATCCCTACTCGGACCAGTGGCAGCTCTTCACTACACAACCAGTGGAAAATGAGAGTGGAAGTGGAAAGTTTTATAGTTTCCAGCATCAAATCTACTTAGTGAAAATCTATAATTATAAGTAATAAAACAAACTACCGCAGTTATGTAGCGAACGTAATTTCAAACGATAAATCTATAAAAATTAATGTTTGTTAATTTTAAAGTGTATAGTAAATAACGGTATTGAAGATGTTTTAATTATGGAAACCGTTCGTTGTTCATATCAAGGGACTGTATATTGCTCATTGATACGTATATTAAAGCACTAAAGGCCCGTCCCGGCTTCGCACGGTTATGAAATATACATATAAACCTTCCTCTTCAATTATTTTAGCTATTAAAAAACCCATCGAAATCTGTTTCGTAATTTTAAAGATTTAAGCATGCAAGGGACATAGGGACAGAAAGAAAGAAAAGAAAGAAAAGAAAAAATATTTATTTGCGGAATATGTGTGTTACAAAGATGTTACAAAATTATTTAGGTACGAAACGAGAAGAAAAGACTTTGTTTTATACTCCTGAGAGCCTAGAGTATAGTATAGTAGCATAGAGTAACATACTAATCTGAGTTCTGACTCAATTCGGAGATAAATCAAATTGATAAAAACACGGACTACAAGCGCATCGTTCTTAAATGTGGCAGGGCCGGTACGAACTGCCTGACAGACAGGCAATTGGTCTTTTTTCAGCAGACTAGGATCAAAACGGAAATAGTAAATCTTAAGATCATTTTGATGAATTATGTATCTATGAGTATCAGTTTTTGATAAATGTAGTAACAATTCTTTAAATATATGTAAACCATTTAAGAAACAAAACAGTTTAAGTATAGCAAAATATCAAAAAGGTTTTTAATTCTATACCTGAGTATGTTATTAAATTAACAAAAATACCCATCTTTTAGTTTAACTTAAAAAGATTCAATGAAAAATAATCGATTTAAAGGGGAACAACCGACAAACATCTGCTTTCAAACAAAATAATTTAAGCACATTAGAAAAGAAAAAAAACGAAAACTGAAGGTGTATGCATTATTAAGTATAACTCAAAAAAAATGAATAAGTTTAATAATATGGCGTTAATATAAATGTGAAAGTTTTTAAAAGTGTGTTACTCGAGTCCTATTAGCTGGAAACGTTGGAATATTAAGTATCTTAACGCCCGTAGGCACAATCAGGGCACTTACGACTAGCCGAAGATCCCGGGCCGTGCACAAATCAAATCCAAAAACACGTTTCCTTTCTGTAGCCAGACCAGGGATTTAAAACCGAGACTTTATGAAGTCATGTCCAACACCGAACCGCTAGACCACAGAGATAATATTTACTAGTTTTTATAACACATTCACATGTTCTTCTTCTTAATACAAGTACACACTTCAATAACAAGGATCAAGGTAAAGCCTTCATCATCATCATCAGTCGGAGGACGTCAACTGCTGGACATAGGCCTCCCCCAAAAAGTGCCACAAGACACGGTCACCAGCCGCTTGCATTCAGCGAATCCCCGCGACTTTGACCAGATCGTCAGTCCACTGGCTGGGAGGTCGTCCAACACTAAGTCCTCCGGTGCGGGGCCGCCACTCCAGAACCTTTCTTCCATAACGGTTGTCGGTTCTGCGAGCAATGTGGCCTGCCCATTGCCACTTCAGCTTGCTAACTCTCTGAACTATGTCGGCTACTCTCGTTCTCTTGCGGAACACCGAATTCCGGATCATATCTCGCAGAGAAACACCGAGCATAGCTCTCTCCATAGCACGCTGAGCGACTCTGAGCTTATTTAAGAGGCCCACATTTAACGGTCAAGTCTCAGTTCTCTCAGTAACTCTCTGAACTATGTCAGTTACTCTCGTTCTCTTGCGGATCACCGAATTACGGATCTTATATATAAGGTATACCTATAATAAATAAGATATGATCCGTATGATATGATCCGTATCCGTATAAGGTACAAGCTAGATATGGTTAAAAGATAAAAATCGATTTGCTTTATTCGGGTTTGGATCAAGAAACTGTACAGCAACTTACTCATTTTGGAATTTCGAGTCCACTGCTTTAGTACTCCCGTCGCCATAATATCAGTCTTTGGTTTTATAGCGATCCGTTCCGGAGGGTAGGGTATCCGGTACACTTGCACATTAAGTCCAATCCTCGGCTGCAGACAGCAACGCACTTTTCAAATCTATGGCGTATAAAGGACACGGTTGTCTTTAAAGATCAGGAGAGCCATGTGGCTAAATTGTTTAATTTTTCGAGAGGTATTTATTCATTTATGGCAAAGTGAGTCGATATCTATATTAGTATCAAATGGCGACTACGGTATGTGTGTTACCGAAGGCCGTAGAATGTAAAGTTGCCATTACATAGAGTACTTTTATGCATGTTGTCCGACATGCATTAATGTATATTATCAAAAGGTTCTTTGAGCTTATCGCCTCTGTGGTCTAGCGGTCCAAGTGTTGGACTTGACTTCATGAGGCCCCGGGTTCGAATCCCGGGTCGTGCAACAAAAAGAAAATGTGGTGTTTCCAATTTTCTAATAAAAATAAATGTTACTCGGGATTGGATATGTGCCCGGTAGGCGATAGGCTTGGCACCTACCACATTGTGGAACTTAGTATCTTCGGCTAGTCGTGAGTGCCCTGGTTGTGCCTCTGCCTCCCCTTTCGGGGATATGGCGTGGAAGATACT
>NJDD01001675.1:372504-391010 GCA_002245505.1 Calephelis nemesis | reverse complement strand
TTTAAGCTTTTGCATAACTTTACAAGCTACTCTACATTCCAAACCGGAAAACAACTATGTTCAAATGAAAAAGTTGTATATGATTTCTTATTTTATTACTAACAACCATGTACGAAAAATATCAGATAACGTCTACGGGGTAGCTCTGAGTCCTAAGGCATACTAGGAAGTCATCATTTTATTCGAAAGTTTGACTTTCAGTCTTACTGCTTACCTGGAAGATATCGCTGTTTTAGCGATAAGGTTTCACTTTGTGTATCACTTAATTTTTAAGTATTATTTTTAATATATTTATTTTTATGTGTTTGGCGTACAATAATTAGTTTTTGTGTTATTCTATTATATCTATCTCGGGATTTTTTAAGTCAAAAACTTAGTAATTTGATAGTCTTCATAATTTTCTTAAAATTTAAAGTATTAAAAATTCACAATTCATAAAAAATAGTAAATAGCTATAAAACATTTTTACTAAGTCAGTGGGTATGGAAGTCGAGCTTTGAATAGTTGTACAGCTTATTCATCATCTCTCAATCATGAGAAACAGGTTCTCAGGAAATGTAATAGTTTAACGATGACAAACAAGATTAATGCTCCACTGGAAAGAAACGGTGTCGAGGATGCGGCTCTGGTCGGGCCCGACCCCGTTTCCCGCTAAACCGTTTAAACCCACATTTATGTCAGACATTGTTATTTGTTGGCATTTAAACATGTTTCCTGGTTAAATGTTTACATTTTTGCCCAAAATATGATAAGCGGTTCCCAAAGTTTGCGTCATAGCTCCTCAGGGTTTTAGAGGTCTGCAATGACACTCACCAGGGCCGTCCCTGGTCGAGTCCAGACAGCTCTGGTTTCCACCAAAGCAATTCTATACCATGAGTTGTTTTGTGTCACTTTATTAACTGTGTTATACAGATAAAGAAAATTCGTTTCATAAGAGTTTCAATATTCAGACGGTACAAAAGCCTTAAAGCCACGTTTTATATACTATTATATTGGTCGAGTGGCTAGCGTACACGCCTAACAACAACGACCAACCGCTAGGCTCGAGTTTGATTCCCGACGGGAGCAGGCATTTGTGTGATGTATATTTAGATGTTTGCATTTCCGGGTCTGGGTGTTTATTAAATTTATTCTGGTATCTATTTAAGTGTTTCTATGTATTATAAACGTTGACTAACACCCATAACACAAGCATATAATTTACTTATTAAATTCAATTTGTGTAACTTGTCCAAGGATATTTTTTTTTTATATTTATAGAAATATCAATATTTTTTGGTTGTGTTGTTAGTTTTTTTATGTGAGAGGTTAGTGAATAAGCTCCTCTGAAGGTAAGAAATAATAGTAGCCTCTAGACACCATATACCATACACCGACCTCTCATAACGGTAACTACTTACATGAGTGATTCCTTAGTCACACTGGTACCAACTATGGTCTTTATGGGAAACTTGTATTTCAGTAGGGATTGCGTCTTGTCTTCTCAGCTTATACTTCAGGATGTACTTAATGTGGTGTATTGTTTCAGCAACGAGTGGGGGCAGTGTGGGGGGTGGGGACACGCGGCGTGGTGACGTCACGCCGCACGCACCACCTCAGCGGCGTCTTATCAAAGTTGACTTCGATAACTTAGAGGTAAGGGAAGTTTTCTTGTGTAATAAGGTAGCAAACAAGCAGATGGCTATTCTGATGGCAGGAAGTAAACGTGGATGATGATGGACGACAACATGTAGGTCTTATATTTATCTTCACACCCATATACCCGTTGTATACGAAACTTGCAAATACCCATATGGTAATTGCAAATTTCGTGTGCCATAAACTTACATCCAGTACTAAGAGCCAGATATAACCGAATACATACCTGAGATTCACCTGAACAAGGATTTGCCAGTATACTTTACAAATAAGATTCAGATTATAACAGCCTTTTTCTCTGTTTCGTTCTGAACACATTCCGCTAAAACGTATTGGACACCTTGAATCACTAGTTAAAAAGAAAGAAAGAAAATATATTTATTTGCAGAATGTGCGTGTTAAAGTTGTAACAAAATTATTTCCTTTCTTTTCAACATATTCTACCACTATCACCGTTTCCAAACCTAGCCAGTCAGGAGAAGAAACGGCGAAACAAACTCCCCGGCCGGCAGCCAGATATAACCAAACATAACAACTATAACCTATCATCCTTGTAGTACCACCGTTTTCAAAAAAAGTACCTTCACGACCATATCCCCGAAGAGGTAGGCAGAGGCACAACCAGGACACCCACGACTAGCCGAAGACACTAAGTCCCATTATGTGATAGGTGGCAAGCCTATCGCCAACCGGGCACATATCCGATCCCCACCAACATTTTTTTTTCATTAGAAAATTGGAAAAATCCAATTTTCTTTTCGTTGGCCGACCCGGGATTCGAACCCGAGACGTCATGCAGTCAAGTCCAACACCCGGACCGCTAGACCACTTAGGCGAGGTTTCCAAACTTTCTGAAATTATAATAAATCATTATTATTACAAACATTACATTATTTCTGCTTGTCTGCAAGGAAATCTTTATCACTATAATATGTTTTCTCTACCAACAAGTTAAATACTTTCTTTTGAAATCTTTTTATTGACAATGATTTTAGATTGTCAGTAATCTGGATGTATTGTATGTATGTACGAACGGACATGCAATATATATTATAAATATATTGCAAATATTGAGTTTTTGGTTAGGCACATGGAGTTTCTCACTATTTCTAAAATGTGATAAACCTTGGACTTCAGCATTTGTTTAAAAGAAATGATGTTTTTTTGCAAACACACATACAGCCAAAATGTATAAACAATGTAAAATGTTACCTTTATTTTTAAGACATAAAATTATCATTAAAATGGTATGTTAATGTCGAAACGATACAAAAGCTTTAAAGGTTTTCCTCATGTCATCTCTTTTACATAAAAGAGTTTAAAAACGACACATTGCGTAATAAAATTCAATCACGCTTACAATAATCAATTCTTTTGTATGGTTGATTGGAAAAACTATTTACAATTGCTTTTTTCAGCGTAGCACTCCTTTATTGGTTATAGAGTAAATTAAAGAGTTCCGCACGTATTTTGATTTTATTGAAATATAATTGGAGTTTGTTAGTCTGTTTGATTTCCGGAGTACAATTTATCATGCTTACTATCCGAAGGTATTTTTATTTTAGCACTTGCCCTGTACTTGGGCTACATTCATACATATCTTCACGCCAAGTCCTTTACCGAATAGGCAGAGAGTATCGAGTGCCAGACCTCACGATCCTGACAAACCTGTCTGGCTTCCTTCACGTTCATTATCCTTTTCATACAAACACGCCAGTTTCGGAGACTCTTGACGCCATCTTCGGATAATATCCGAGTGATCTGATCGTGGAATGTCAACCTTGGTATACCCGGGTACCTACATCCATCCACATTCGCATTGTATATCTGCTTTGTCAATCTTTCATCTGTTATTCTTTCCACATTGCTGAACCAGCGGAGCATGCTCTTTTGTATTTTGACACCAACACTTTCTTTCAATCCCACTCTTTCTCGTATCTCACAGTTACGAATGCGGTCAGCGAGCGTTACACCACAGATTTTCCGTAGTGCTCTCATTTCGACCGCACTAATCCTACTTTCATGTTCTTTCTGGCATACCCAACTTTAGCTTTATTCTGTGCTTATATCAAAAATTTTGATATAAGCACAGAATTTTGACTCAAAACCTCGCTTTAAAATAGCTTACCCAATGCTCCATTCACACTATTCCCTGCACTCACTCTCCTCTCTACATCCGCGGTGTACCTTCCATCCCTGCTAAAAGCACAACCAAGATATACAATTTCATTCACTTGTTCCAGCACTACATCATCAACCAAAACTCTTACATCCGATCTGGCTTCGTCTCTTTCACTTGGGTTAAATTTGCTTAACTTTTATAGAAACAAAAAATTGTGCCCCATACAGGATGTGAAGTACCTTTTGTCTCAATTTTATGAATTCTCTAAACATTTAAGCTACTGAGGATGCAAGTCCTGTGGCGAAATTTTGAATTCTTTTAACATTTAATTTTTCTGTTAACTCAGGTAGTTATGTCCTATAAATACATAGCTACTAAATGAGTTCATCGTTACATATGAAATCTAAATTTATAATGGCCATAACTTTCGTTTCTTACTATACTTTATCTGAAGATATTGAAAATTGTTAACAAAACTGCAGTTAGCTAATGTCAACAAGACTTGGCTTTTTTACCCATAAAGGTGGGTAATTTTACTTACAGTTAACACTACGGTTATCAAAGTATAGAAGCGTGACTCATTAAAAATAGTAACAAAGCAAAATCAGTTAGCAGGTGGGTATTTTGTAATAACTTTTTACAACTTTACTTTTTGCCTATTTACCTAAACAATCTATAGTTGAAATGAGGTTTTTTTGCAAGTTCTTTTATAGCAGATATAATTAAGTTGATATTAATATAAACTCGCTCACATTTCGTTGAATGTTAAGCTAAATTATTATTTATTATTACTATAAAAAACTAAATTATTATTATTATTATTATTATAAAAAACTCATTTTTTGTCATTATGGGAGAGCTATATTAATTATTAGCAAGGACGGACGTTTGTTTTCTTCCTATTAATTAACATAGATAAGCTGGAGCAAGGGAACCTACGACTAGCCGAAGCCTATCTCCACCTGTGTACATAGTAAATCCCGAGCAAATTTGTTTTTGTTAGAAAAATTTAAAAACACATTTTATTTTTGATGCCCGACCTGGGGATAAAACCCAAGACCTCATGAAGTCAAGTCCAACGCTAGACCTCTCGACTACAGGGACTTTATTAATCCTACATGGTCCATTAATAATATTGAAAGAATTTTTCAAATTTGTCTCCTAGTTTCGGCGTCTATTCAATTCAACCAAACAATCAAATCCTCTTTATAAAAGTAGTATTAAAAAACTTTATTTAATTACTTGGGTATGGAACCTATATATTTTTTAAAGTGCTTTGCAGTTATTTTTTCGACGAGCCCAACCTTTTTTAAAATTTTAATCTGTTTATCTGTTTGTTTGGGCTTATCTCTGGTACATCAATTTCTGAATTACTTATAGGGCAACGTATAAACTACTTGTGATTCCACTATTTCTACCCCATTTTTGCGGTAAAACCTCAAACGAAATCAAAGGCACAGCTAGTCTGAAATATAAGCCAATATTTAATGCTCTATTAAGTTATATCACAACTTGCGGACTATGTAAGTCATGTGCTCCGGTGGTTCCAAACATAGATATTATATTATTTGCAACAATGTCGACAAATTTCTCCAAATTACCTCACAAGTCTTATTTTTCACTAGAAGATACACCAAATGTGTTTATAATGTTTATTTGATGTCATATGTAAGATATAAGTGTCCTGTGTATGAACATACGTCGAATAAACAAAATTTGAAGATCGTTACCATTATTGGTATCCTACAGCAGTGTAATCGTTTTTAACTGTCTTACAAAAAGAGTATAAAAAGTTGGTCCGGGCTCCTTTGCAGAATAGACCATCTACTTTCCTGCCAGGCAGCTCGTAAAAGGCGAGCATAGGCTTTCCGTCACTAGCACCGTGACATCTGACTAGGTGGTAGAGTTTCGCAGCGACTCACCCGGATTGGTACCACCGCCTTACCTATTCCTGCCGCCATAACGTCACGACGTGTTCCGGTTCGGAGGGTAAGGTAGCCGGTAAACTTACTTTTGCTCGATGCCTAACATCCCGGCCTCAGGTTGGCAACGCACCATTAACACCTTTGGTGTCTCTAGGCGGTGTGAATTTCTTAACATCAGGAAATCCGTCTGCCTTGCCTTCCAATAACATAAAAAAAAGTAATGATACCTCAGTGGTATATGGTCGTTTCATCCCTATATACAACTATGATAATATCATGTAGATAGTGCCAAAGCCATCTTGATTTTAACTTTAGACTTATTTGAAGCATACTCTGAGTAAATTGCTCTTTGGTAAAAGTACTCTTTTTTAAGTCAGAGGTGTGCCAAGCGCGTGTGCCCCTTGGGTCTTCTGGTAGTAAGAGATAACCATGGCTTTTAGACATCATGTTAATTATAAGGGCGTCGCTGCCCTGTGGCCGTTATATTAAGCCTATTGGACAAGTCTACCGGCTACCATACTTGGCTGGTCAGAACATGACAGTCAGTATGGTGATAGGAATAAGTAAGGCGGTTGGTTCCCATCCAGGCAAGAAGCAAAGAACTCTACCACCAGTGGCTTTGTTGGTAATGACCTAAGTTTTAACCTATGCTCGCCTTTAACGAGCTACCTGGCAGAGAGGCAGTTGGTCTAATTCTACTCTATGGACCTCTAACAATATGGGGCAAAATTTAATCTGGTCTCGGGATGGAGTAATCAGCTCATACGATATTTATATTTAGGGGTATACGTTAACTAAGCGTGCTTTATCAAACGAAGCGTTTTAACGTAAGTACTTGTGAAATTTAATTATTATTACGTTTATAACATAAATTATGCATTAATTAGATTACGTGGGTACATTGTTATAAATGTAAATGGTTTGTTAGGTTGACATGCATGTTGTCGGTCCAGTTGGACCAACTAAGTACACCATGTGCTTCTTTGCCAGGCACCTGGTAAGAGGTGAGTACAGGTAGAAATATACGTCATTACCAACAAAACCACTGCTGGTAGAGTGCTGTGCAGCAACTTGCCTGGATCCACCTTACGTATTCCTGCCACCATAATGACTGTCGTGATCCAGTTCGGAGGATAGGGTAGTACTGGCTACCCTACCCTCCGAACAATAGGCCTTCAATCCCAGCCTCAGGACAGCGATGCACCGCTAACTTCTGTTACCGGTAACTTATAGAGACACTTACCATCAGAGAATACCGTGTGCTTGCTAACTTCTAACATAGAAGATATAACTAGTATGCGTAAACATCTTTTCTTCTTCATACTAGCCAAAGAAAGTTTCGCTTTTCATGGCATGAAACAGTGAACCAGGATACCACTCTCATGATAAAGAAATAATTTAGTCCAAGCCTAAATTATGAAAGTGAAAAGTCAACTAATTTTATTTATTTACCTTCATTGGCTCCTCTGTAAAGTTCAAAAATACAATATAAATTATAAATAGTCCAAAATTACAAATTAAATATATTTAGCCTTTCACCGGTTGACATTGTAATTTGCAATAAAAAAACTAAAACTGAATTTGTTAACAGGATGACGAGGATGAAGACGACACAGAGACCTGCATCAGTCCTGAGACTTGTGCGCCGCAACCGTTTCCTAGACACACTATCCCACAACAAGCCCCTAAACCATGGAAAAGAACAGGTAACACTTCGAGGAGTCAGCTCCTAGTTTTTGCTCAGGCTTAAGTTTTACAGTATAGTAGTTTAGGCTAGACTCACACATGTGCAAGCCATGCTTTCAGCTGTGGCAGAGCTAAAGTTTTGTTTAATACATATAAAAAGAACAAAAATTTCTCAAAATACCAGAAAGAAAGTATGGACTTATATTCAGACATTTTACAATTGTAGGCTAGGCCATAAAATTCAAATTTCAATTATAACTGCATATTTCAAGTTCCTCTGTTGTAGTTTTATAAAACAGCAATTTTACTGTAACAGTAAAAACAATTTGAAAAAATTAGCCGATTTGTAAACTGTTTTTATGGTTAAAATCAATTACCTACGACGGTATTTCCAAACGCATGTGAGTTAGGGACCTTCAAGAAAAGAGTGCACTTTCTTCCTTAAAGGTCAGAATCGCATTTGTGATACTCCTGATGTCGCGGATGCCCGTAGTCCTGCGGTGTTTACGTATCGTTAGGTGACCCACTCGCCCTTCCTTCCACTACCTTGCCTCAGGTGACTCACTTGCCCGTCCTTGCATTCTCTTCTGTAAAAAACGTTTGGGATAAACTGTGTGCATAGTTAGTAAAAAACAACTAACAGATACAAATGTCATTAAAATATTTAAGTCGAGTTAATGACTGCTCTAGTTTATATTATAAACCTTCCCAAGATTGATGTTTTGGTTTATTGAAACTGCCATAGTTATGTATTTTTAAGTACAAAATATTTATCTTAACAGTAATATTTATAAAGTTTAAGGTGTAATCCTGAAGATTCTTTGATTAGCGAAACCAGTAGACCAAACATTGTAAAATTGCGTTAAAATAGCTTTTATTAATCATAGTTAATAAATAGTAATAAAATTTCACCAAGAATGATACAAATCTAGACCCTACAAATATTTTTTAATTTGTCACAAAAACATAATAATAAAGGCCTTTTATTATCTATATATTTTGGACCCTTTTTACGAAAATTGCGCGGACGCAGGAGTATAAAATTTTGGCACACTTATAGTTTATATGTAGGAGAAGTGCAGGACGCTAATATTTTTTTAATAATAATGCTTATATAGTACATTAAATCAATAAATAAAACATTACCCACACTACCATGCCTATGTAGTATATTTACAATAATATACTACATAGGCATATACAAATATATTGATGATAACGATAAAAGATCACAGATGGCGCACTAAAAAGTTTGAAAACAAATAATTAGTCTTGAGAAATGAAGATGGCGTTCTTATCAACAAGATATCAAAATTTATTACGGTCTAATATCGACTAACGGGCGACCACTAGTTAATTATTAATACGGAATAAGCATTTGATATATTAAATCATGTGCTTGGGAATGGAAATAATAATATATGAATGTAGATGTACGAATATATAGAACACAGTATTGGTACACGTGTTTAAGCCATACATAATATCTACTTATGTTTGATATTGAAAATTTCTAAGGTTTCTTTTTATTGGACATTCTACGAGTACGTACTTAATGGGCATCCCCTGCTGTTATTAGATACGTTAGACACCTGCATATTAGGTATACAGTTATGATAATATAAGTATTTGCTGACTTTTTATATTCCTTTTCTATATCCTGAGCAGAATGAATAGGTTTTTCTATTATTAAGTCTTTTTATCGTGAAATTGCTTTAAAAATAGACTATATAATTAAGAAACAAAAATTGACAACTAAAATATGTAACAGTTCCTAATTTTATCAATTTTTGACATGGATATTAATTTTTAACTCCGATCTTAATCGTAAACATGAAATTTTCAATAAGTTTATCTCTTTCATATTAGATATTATAGAACGAAACAAACTTCAAGTAAGTTAACAGTCAACATACGTCTTGTTTTTACAACATATTATGAAAGAGTTAAAAAAAAAAATAAACTACAATCTTTGCGTGGTATTCAAATCAGCTACTTTAATATTTACTTAAGATAGCGTATCAAATTTAGCCCAAAAGGCATAAAATGGAAGATAAATAGGTATTTTGGAAGTATATACCTAAATTTTTGCACTTTTCCCTTATTGCACGCCTTTTCTGGACTCGTAGCTGGGGAGATGCCACGGGCGCCGCCGAGAACTCGGATCACCCATCACGAATACCACCAGTTTTGCGACGAGACCCTTGAATGTATGACTAGAGCCCTAGCAGGAATAACTATCGACTTAAGATTTAGTTACAAATTAAGCACGTATGCATGTCTGCAATGCATGAGCCTACATTGGCACAGTTTGTGTCAATAAAAATGTATGGAGATTTAGCGCGTTATTATATCATAATAATGAGTACAAGGACAACATTTCCATAGATTCTTGTTGAAAACCACGATTCGACTGAACCTTCAATGGTTCATCGATATTAAAATATAAGAAAAAATATATTGTAAATTACGATCAATTCCGATCTCAAGTAAAAAGTAATCGTATCTGATTTTTTTAAGTGCAAATCGACCCTACTAATAATGACATAACGGTCGAAGTTTTATATGTTTTGAGGTGAGAGCTTGTCGAGAAAATCGACTGTTCTATCCGATGTCGATAGATGTTCCTGGTAGATACTCGGAAAGCACAAAATTGATATAAAAATAGTATTTGCATGCTTCCCTTTTATAAAAAAACCTTTTTTTTAACATGTTTGTGTTTTTTTTAATTTTTGGAATATATTTTTTGAATCATTATGCTATGGCTCCCTGCCAGAAACTTTTTAAGACAGCCAAGGATGCTGTTCATAGTACCTACTCAACAATACACCTAAATAGTCAATAATCCCAAAAATGTATAAAAGCGTACTTTTCGATATGTTGGTAATTGTTGTTATTAAGTAATTATTATGGGATTTGACAATTTGGGCTATCTTTGCCTAATGTGTATTGCACCCATAATTTGTATTATTAAAATGAAAGCTGAGAACGACTAAATATTGCTTTGACGTCTGAAAGCTTTAATAATTTTGAGATGGAAAAGAAAATGGGCGAATAAAAGATATCAATTAATTATTTATTCGAAAAATTGTATTGAGATTTTATGATTAATTGCCCAAACGTTTCTATCTTAATTTAAAGAAATTAAGATATTGTTTTAATCTGTTCCTCCTTTTCACCGCAAGTTGATGGTCTTCACTTTATGAAGTTTGATTTTAATTGCTAGGTGATGTTATATATGTGATGAATGTGTATAGGTCCTAGAATAAAGTCCTAGAAACCTATTAAATAGATCTAAATGTATTCTGATCTGAGTTCTGAATAGTAGCGTTACCACTTTAAGAAAGTAATTTAGTAAAGATGATTGCTTTCGAGCCTATTCTACTTGAGAATGGATCGACAGGTTTCTTAAATTCCGTATAATTTTGTTTTGGGGTAGTAAATATAAGAATTGGAGTTGCATTGAAACATTAGTAGAGACTAGTTCTTTTTACTGCGCAGTAAATACAAAGTGTTGAAGTTTTTACGAAAGTCGGATACTTATTTCATTCTAAAAAAATCACGTGTAAAAGATAGGCGACAGTATGCGACAATCATGGCTTTTTTTGTTGAATTTTCACAAAAAAAATATTACTTATAATGCATTCTTCACAAGTTTACTTATTTTGTTTATCTTAGTTTAAATAGTATAACTAATTATTCCTAGTATAAGTATTTTGTTTAAAAGACGAAATATAACGCACAATTATTAATTATCATAAATTACTTTATATTCATAATCTTATATTACTTGATACAAATATAATATGCTTATTTTTTGTATTATCTCACGAAGTAATATACACTAAACACAATGTAAGCAATGCAACACAATGCAATGCAACGCGTCATAACGCAATGCAACTCTTCATGACGCAATGAAACACATCATAACGCAATGCACCACAGTAAAAGGCAATGCTACGCAACACAACGAACACCAAATACGAAATCAATATTTTTTTTGGGACATACGATATCTAAAAAGTTTTGAAGCTTTGGAAAGCCATTCTAATAATGTTATATATTTTAGCATACGACTTGGCAACACAGTGTCCATCAAGAAGAGCCTCTATGCGACGCCATACTGTGACACACACTCCATGTATTCCCAACGATGGTGCTCAGTCGCTACCGCACTCCAGGTAAGCAAATACCTTTACATAAGTGAATATGACGATACAATGTCCGTGTAAAATATATTTTTAAATATTACGTCTTATCATTCAAAAAGTGAAGACAAGCTATCCACTATTTCACTTTACTCGACTTTTGCGAAATTGTTGTGCTAAATGCCATAAATCATCCTTGATCATTACGTTAATGCTTTTTTTATAGAAAAAAGTATGGTGGCATACAAATCGCCTGATGGAAAGTGATGTAGTCAAAGTCAGAAGCAGCCTGATCAATCTTGCTTTGGAAGCGGCCAAATTATAATTTTCCAAAAATACTTGTTTAGGAAGTGAATTCCAATCTTTTCAAATCGAAAGATAAAAGAACAGGTAAATAGGGTTCTGTTACGCGGAATATTGAACAAGAAAGGATGACACGCTTTAGTTCACCTTGTGTGATGATTGTGAAATGGAGCAGGTGGAATCAGGCTTTTGAGGACACTCGCCGAAAACTTAGCCTATAAAAAACGCGTAGTGCAGCCACTCTGCTACAATGTTGGGTACAGCTAAACAATTTAGTCTTACAGATTAATGGATTCTTAAACTGCAATATTTAGTAAAAGAATACTGCCGGGTACATTATCTGGACATCATATGATACTATAGGCGTGTACTTCATCGTCATCCTAATCCTAGTGTTTGGCCACCACGTCTTTAAACTTTAAAGTTGCGACTAGCTGTTATGGTTTACGATGAACTTTGTCGTATTTTTTTAATTTGTATCATTGCGCCCATATCCCCGAAGAGGTAGGCAGAGGCACAACCAGGGATGCCCTGGTTGTGCCTCAGCCTACCTCTTCCTTCCTGCCTGCATACCTCTGCGACTAGCCGAAGACACTAAGTCCCATAATGTGAAAGGTGGTAAACCCATCGCCAAACGGACACATATCCAATCCCGAGCATTTTTTTTATTAGAAATTTAGAAAAAACCTATTTTTTTTGTTGCCCGATCCGGGAATCGAACCCGGGACCTCATGTAGTCAAGTCCAACACTTGGACCGCTAGACTACAGAGGTTTATTTTTTAATTTGTATTTTTTTTGCAGGCCCGGTTCTAGGGCATCATGTACGGGCGCGGCGTCACTGGCCAGCAGCGAAGCGGATGCGCAGCTTGGAGAACTATCCTGGTCCAGATCGTCATTGCAAGACGAATTTATCAAGTCGGTTAGTGGCAGCCCTAATCATGCGCATGTGAGTCATGCTAGATCACTTGTAGTTTAGCGGGTAGTTTAGAAAATTTTCAGATTGTAAAATCGATTATCTAAATAGGTATCTGCATCTGAATAATACATGTGAATAAAAAGTCGATAATTCAACCATCGAACATGATATTATAATATAATATGATACAGTACCTACATATTTCTTTATGATGTTGGATATATAAAAATCTCAAAAAGTTTTATAAAATCGATTCATATTCATACTACATTAAAAAATTGATACAGTTCATGATTCATTTGTTTTAGTTCACTTTAAAATGTAAGTGTTTTTTATTTAATTAGTCGGCGTACTTTGAAAAACAAAAATAGTAATAAACTAAACGACAAGATACCAAGCAATAAATAACTTATTATCAGTAAGTTTTTGAAAACTTTTTAAGCAACTGTAAAAGCTGTAGTAAAAAATATTGTACATATGTTTACTTAAGTATTATTTTTATCTTTCACATTAAGCTTTTCATTATATAGCAAAGTGTTTGCGGTTTTTCGAATGATTATTCCTACAATAAAAAAATGGTAATTGTAAAAGTAATTTTTGGTCGTTAATAATTGTAATGTGAAATGTTATGTCACCTACATAATTTGTACTGTAACCCTAGTTTACAGATAGTTGCGAAGAGCTGCAACATTATACTGTTTACAAAGGTATGCTTTGTAGAGTAGTTTTACCTAGTAGAAAGTAGTTACCTACTTTTATGTCAGTTTCATATTTACATTATATTCATTTAAGCGTAGTAAAATTGCAAAAAAATCGACTTCGATTTTAATATTAATGTCATCTAAGTATAGAAAATTTAGTATTGTTCTCGTTTTCTCTGATCTACCATTGTTCAGATTTGGTGGCAATAGGATCACCTCAGAATAACGCTTTTTAAAACAAAAAAATAATTTTTAAACCGGTTCAGAGAATAATAAATAATAAATGAGATGATGTGACTTTAACATATAAAAAAAATATAAGAGTCGAAAATACGACCTTTTTCGAAGTCGGTTACTTAAAAGTATGTATACTTTACTATTTTTACGATTTTTGTATATTATAGAGTAGATATTTTGTTAAACTTGGAGATTATTTGGTTCACATGCGATTTTGGGACTTTTCTCTTTTTTTATTAGCAACATAACTAAAAGTATTAACCGACTGTTATTATTATATATATAGTATTATATATATAGTATATTAATAATCCTTCCTATAAAATACCTATATTATGTAATTCTAATTATAATCGCAGTACCACAATCGCATGTGTGAACGCATGTTTATATGTATGAATATAGAATAGTTATTATGTTCATGTTTCTCGACGTGGTGTAATCATTTAATCAAATTAAAGTAACTTAAAAACTATGTATGTAAGTCTGGTAAAATGTCGCAAAACAGCTGTACCATCTCTAAATTAAAGATTCTAAGTACTTTATAAGTCAAAAAAACAATTAATTTTTTAATCTATTCTGTTTGCCTGTTTGTAACAACAAACATGTTTGTATGTATTCTTGCCTAATATAATAACACATACATTAATCTATTTGTTGTTTTTAATCGGGTTTTAAATATATGAGGGCATGGATCCAACTTAAGACCCAAGAATCAGGCTTTGGGTCCTCAGCTTGATATTATTGTTTAATGGTAATAGGTAAAGTCATTAACGCAGGTTACTCAATATGAAAAAATCAGAAAATCAAGATTTGTTATGAAATATATTAGGTTGTTTCCTCCCAACTCCATATTAATAATTGCATTACAATTATATATTATATAAATTTGTATATTATATTATGTATATAAATATACATAGTAGAGTTTTAAATTTCGAGGTTTTAGATTTTAAAAATTTATATTTATATAGTTTTTATATTTTAGAGGTGTTTTATTTTATTTTCTTAAATTGTGTTAATTCCAGAAGCAGTGGCAGGACGCCATAATGTCGGACGACCGTCTCTCGCTGACGCTTGAAGAAATTGTACATATACGATCTGTTCTGACGAAAGCGGAGCTGGAAGTTCTGCCTGTGGAAGGTAGAGTTAAAGAGGATGTAGAAAAGAGACGGGTACGTTTGTGCTATTATTTGAGGTTTTAAGAGTCTGGGATACATTCTTATATAATAATATTATATTCTTAGATCATAATTTAGAAAGTGTAGTCAGTCAGGTTAGGGAACGTACCCATACTACGTGACCTATTTTTTAAGATTTTTCGACCCCTCTCTGCCGTCGGTAACCACTCGTAGTACCTATATGCAATGAGGGGTCACCTCCCCCTTTAAGTTTTTAAGTAATAATTATTGTATAGCGTAGACTCTCATCGATTTGCTGCCTGCCTGCGTCTGTCTGCCTGTGTTTGTTTTCAATCAGCTGACGTATCAATATACTTACGTCAGCGCCACTAGCTGTGAGTTTGAGAAGCACGCAAAATTGCGCGCCATATTTGAGTATAGTCCGAAATTTCTATTGGCGAAATCGACTACGTAACAAAAATCTGTCGCCGTTGTATGCCCTCCCTCTCGTGACTGATCGTAGTATTTTAAAGACCTCCCTCCTCCCCTAAACGGGTTACGTAGTATGGGTACGTTTCCTTAGGTGGTAGACGCCAACGGCTAGCTGGGATTGATTTTCTCAGAAATAGGGAGAGTGGCGTGCAGCAACTTGCTTCGGGTAGGGATACAATGGTTTATCTATTCCTGTCCGCATAATGACAGTGTCAGCGGAATTTTAAACAGAGGGTAGAGTAGCCGGTAGACTTGAACTATTGGCCTAACACATATTGGGCCACAAGACAGCGACGCACCTACAACATTCATGGTGTCTGTAGGCCATCAGGAAAGCCGTGTGTTTGTAAGTTATTTTATCACATAAAAAGGGTAAATCTTGGGTTTTAACTCTATGCTACCTGATGCTGCTTTGACCCCAATATCACTGTCACCAGCTGTGCAGCTATCACAACAATAAAATTTCATAAATGTGATAGTCAATTTGTTATACATGGTATAGGCCTCAATAGCTTTACCGATTATGACAAAATTTGGTGTTAGGGAAAACTATTCGTCCTTAAGCTATGTCTTGTACAAATTATTGTCTTTGAAAATGTGAAAAAAAAATAATAAATTGAGTTAAATTGCTCAACTTTCAAGTAGGATCTGATTAAGAAGTCGACCAATTTTTGTATGTAAATAAAAACTGCAATCTAAATGCAAACAAATCTAAACTGTAATCTAATTTGCAATTTTCCGCCAAAAAATGTATACGTATTATGACGTAACAAAACAAGCAAAATACATACATACATGTTACATACATACATATCTTCACGCCAAGTCCCTTACGGGGTAGGCAGAGAGTATCGAGTGCAAGACCTCACGATCCTGACAAACCTGACTTTCTTCCTGACCTTCACATTCATTACCCTTTTCATACAAACATGCCGGTTTCGGAGACTCTTGACACCACCCTGGATAATATCCGATTGATCTGATCGTGAAATGTCAGCCTTGGTTCCCCGGATACCTACATCCATCCACATTCGCATTGTATATCTGCTTAGTCAATCTTTCATCTGTCATTCTTTCCATATGACCGAACCAGCGGAGCATGCCCTTTCGCATTTTAACACCAACACTTTCTTTCGATCCCACTCTTTCTCGGATCTCACTGTTACGAATGGCAAAATAGTGCGCTAAGAATGAATTGGACTTACCGGAAGCTAAAACTCCCAAATATATCCAGCTCCACACAACACACACCACTAAACTGTTTTATTAGCACCAACGATACACGAAACGTACGTTGAGTTTTTAGTAGTGTGCAAATTAAATTATTTAGATTTAAGTATGGATTTCCGCAAAGTAACGCCTTCTTCTATCAATTCTCTAAACACTGCAAGTTAAATGAATAATAAGCTGAATTCTTATATTTCAGGTATGCTTTTTGTGTTTGAAAACAAGATTTGGTATCTTTGGCCCGTGGGGACAGAAATGTAAGCTGTGCAAAAAGACTGTATGTCAGAAGTGTTGTTCAAAGGTAATTATATATTTTGTAAATGTTTTATTTTCAAGCCAATCATTACTTTTTGTAATAAGTACTGTCATAACTTAAGTAAAACACTTTAACCTAAGTATTTTCACGCCCGTATTCAATCACGACACCCACGAATAGCTGAAGACACTAACCGTCAGTTTCTGAAACACAAATTAATTTAATTTTTTTCATAACATATTTAACATTAGCAAGACTTTTAAACCGAACCGAATATATATAACAACTGCTATAAAGAGATCGTTAATTAAAAACTATTGGAGTTCCAGAAACTGGCAGTTACTCCCATAATATGATAGGATGCAAACCAATTGCCGATTGGGCACTTATCCATTACCGGGAAATATTGTTTTTATTAGAAAATTGAGAAATTACATTTATATTGCCCGACCTGGGGATCGAACCCCTGATCTCATGAAGTCAAGTTCAATACCGCATATCTAGGCGATAGAGGCAACTTGAATTGGCGGGATGATAAACTTCCATAATTAGCTATTGGAATCCTACTAACGTTATAAATGCGAAAGTTTTAATGTTTGTTACTCTTTCACGCAAAAACTGCTGAGCTAATTTCCAGGAAATTTGGCACACAAATAGAGGGTAACTTGGATTAGTTAGTGATAGAGTAGAATAGTTTTTATTTCGAAAAAATATTCCTGTGGGATTCAATCCCCGGGTCGACCTACCCGAGACCTCAAGAAGTCAAGTCCGACTCTGAACCGCTAGACCACAAAGGCGATTATTGTGTTATGGCCTGGCTCTGTTTACTTTTGTGAGAGACTCGTTTAACATGCTACGATGATTTTCAGATGCGAATCCCAACGGAGCATTTTGCTCACGTGCCTGTGGTGCTGCTCAGTCCTTCATTGCTGCCTTCGCCTGAAGACGAAGCGCAGTCTTCTTTCCCACGGACGTTAATGTCACGACTCATGTCACCTGAACACAATGTAAGTATATTAAAACAGATATGGTATAAAAAAGACGTGTGGCACTTGAAGACTGCCGCGGTAAAACTATTGCATAAGCAGGCATGATTCACCAGATTGCGACCACCAAATTTTATCTCACTTTAAAATTTGTAGAAATATTGCGTAGTATTATTTAATTAATTTGTAGTCTTAAAAAATACATATAATAATTAGCTTATAAAAAAATACTAAAAAATATATTTGGCTGCTAAATACCCATTCCGATGAGTTGTAACTGAGTATAAGTTGGTTCTTATTTGTCGAAACCAAAATTGAAAGTTTTAAGTTGAAATATTCGATCTAATATTGTAGAGTATTTGTCGATCTAGCCATTGCTGTACTTTATCTTAATACAAAAATCCACTTTTCAAAAGAGGCGGACCGACCCTCCGAAAAAACAAATAACGGCATAGGGTTAACTTTGTAGTAGATCCCCTTCAGTACACAAGTCCAAATTTTCATGTAAATCCGTGATATTTTGCGTATAATTGTGATTAGTCTTATTGTGATGGAACTAACTAAAATCAGAGAAGTATAATTAAGTAAGATAAAATTGAAACTTCGTCTAAAAAGGATTGAAACTAAATTCTAATTTATTCCGTAATAAAATTGCAATGATTGATGTATGTTTTTTGGTATGTCCCAGAACGGCGGCGAGAACACGGTGGGCAGCGCGCCGAGCTCCCCGGCGGCGGCGCGGCG
>NJDD01001675.1:317475-347453 GCA_002245505.1 Calephelis nemesis | reverse complement strand
AGGTAGGTTTGAATAACAATTACATTAAATAAGTTAATAGAATATGTAAATAATAGGTGGTATATAAACGGTTGAACGTTTTGTATTATGATTAAAATATGTTGAAGGGAAACAAACATGCATAGCGATAAGAGGTTGAAGTCCAAGCCCTGCGCAGGGGCCGTATGCGGAAATCTTCCCAAATCAAGGACAGATAACCAGTTTTGAGACCGGTATCAAATAATGCTCGCGAACGGTGACCACAAGCTTCAGGGTACATCAAGTGGTGAGTAGATAGACTCAAAAATATATTATTTATGCTTGAAAATAAATTAAGTGAAGTAAAATTGCAAATAATCACATGCTTTTTCATTCAAAAAAATGAAATTCAGGTTTTTGCTGTTTTACATACATGTCTTCACGCCAAGTCCATTACGGGGTATGTAGATAGCATCGAGTGCCAAATCTCATGATTCTGGCGGACCTGTCTGGCTTCCTCCACATTCATTAACCCTTTCATACAAATACGCCGGTTTCGGAGACTCTTGACACCACTTGATATCCGAGAGATTTGATCATGAAATGCAACCTTGGTCTTTCAGGTACCTACATCCATCCACATTCGCATTATTTTGTCAATCTTTGATATGTCATTCTTTCCACATGATCGAACTAGCTGAATACCTATCATTTTAACACAAACGCTTTCTTTCAATCTCTCTCTGTCTCGGATCTCATGCATTACGCCTGAACGTGTGGTCCAATTTTTTAATTGTGCTGGTTAGTTGGTTAAGTAGGTTGTCAGGAGAACGTTCTCATGAAAAGAAAAATCGGGAAAATTACAAGAAAAATGAGAAAAATAATGCTTGAATCTCTGCAAACAGTTAGTAGTTGTTAAAGTCAAGAGATAAGTTCGCCGGTTTGGCTAGTATTTAATACAAAAATACTTCCATTTTTGTATGATCCTTCTTACACCATTTTATAAATAGTATTCAAAATAAGGAAGTATCCTTGATACTAAT
The DNA here is from genome assembly GCA_002245505.1 of Calephelis nemesis. Classification (NCBI taxonomy): domain Eukaryota; kingdom Metazoa; phylum Arthropoda; class Insecta; order Lepidoptera; family Riodinidae; genus Calephelis; species Calephelis nemesis. The sequence goes on along the minus strand of NJDD01001675.1, from coordinate 346,452 downwards.
CTTTCGGTGAATTCTTCAAGTGCTAAATTAGTGTAAATTTTTGATGTGAGCCGAAAAATATTAATTTTTCAAACATAAATTCATTCATAGCTTTATAAAGATATACCGATTATATTTATATATTATATACCGATTTATCTGCACGTTATAATTTAATGATTAAAATCTTAAATTTAAAAAAAAAACAGCCATACACCTTAACTTAGCCGTATATATAAAGATCTGATTGGAAGCAATGGTCTTAGTTTTATTAGTTGCCGAGATGATTCCTACAAGTATAAAAACTTACAAGCAAAAAATAAAACCAAGTGTAACAGTTGCGTAAAAATCACATTTTTTTATTTTTACTCTTTAAAAAAACACATAAAACCATTTAAGCCGTCCAAGAGAAGTAGAAGCCAACTACGATGATGAAGAAGAAAACTGTTTATTTTACAAAGATTATACAAAATGAACTTGGATCGGAACGGCACGTACTGAGAAGATCCGGTGAAAGAAATTCAGCGGGCTTGACTTTTTTCCTCATTTCTTCTCTTCTCTGGGGGAGTCCTGCCGAAGTCAATACTATATTTATTTTACAAAAGAGAGCCATAAGGGCAATTTATAACTTAGGCCCAAGAGTTTCCCTAAGAGAAAAATTCAAAGAAATCAAAATTCTAACTGTAGCATCCCAGTATATCTTTGAAAATTTAATTTATGTTCACAGAAATTTAAGTTCATTTAAAAGAAATTGTGATATAAACTGTGTCAATACAAGGAACAAAAATAATCTTGCTGTGCATGTGTCTCGTCTCCACAGAGTAAGCAATTCTTTCATGGGCCTATGTATACAGTTCTACAATAAACTTCCCACTTATATGAAAGAACTTCCAATTAATAAATATAAGAAATGTGTTAAATGTAAATTAAATCAAAAGGGTTATTATAACATTGCTGAATATTTAGCAGATAAGACTGCTTGGGATTAATTGCTCCTCACGCCAATCTCTTATAATATTTAATGTATCATTACATAAATTATTGTAAATATATTTTAAAGTAAGAAAAAAATACAAGCCCGCTGAATTTCTTGCCGGATCTTCCCAGTGTGCGGCCGCGTTCCGATCCTTTGGTAGATTTATTATTATATAGACCCGTCACAAGTGCCTCTTGTAGGTTTATGCGAAATAAAGATGATTTATTATTATTATTATTTAACATTTTTATACAATAATTAATATTCTTCTTATAGTTTGACATTAACAGCCACCAATAGGTACTTTGTATAGATTACAGCATTGTTTTTCCCCTGAAATTTCTTTGTATTTTTGCAACTCGTAATTTCTCCTGACAATAACTGATGCAGCATAAAAAATAATAAAAAAAATTGGCCCATCCGTCCAGGCGTGCGCGTTGGTCCGGACTCCTTAGCAAAATAGATCATCTGCCTTCCTGCCAGGCGTCTCGTAAAAGGCAAGCATAGGCTTACCGTCACTAACACTGTGACATCTGGCTAGATGGTAGAGTTTCGCAGCAAATCGCCACACATAGGTACCACCGCCTTATCTATTTCTGCCGATATAGCGTCAGTGCTTGCCTCTGATAAGTTCCGGTTCGGAGGATAAGGTAGCCGGTAAACTTACTCTTGCTCGAGGCCTAACGTCCCGGCCTAAGGTTGGTAACGCACCATTACCACTTTTGGTGTCTCTAGTCGTCATGAATTTCTTACCAACAGGAAATGCATCTACTTGTTTGCCTTCCAATATCATAAAAAAATATACGTTAATACTCATACCCCAAGCTTATAATTACTAGAAATTTTGACCTCCTTTTTGCATTAGGGAAAAATAAATAAGCGCATTCATATAACCAGACCATAATCGTGTATATCGGTAAGAATACGAGTTTGTAAAGAATTCTGTATTTGATTGTGGAGGGTCATGTCTAAATTGGGTCAAGGTATGTTTATGATATTGAGACAGTGACATCACGAACGTGAGCCCTTCCTCTTGTTCCCTAACCATTTCAAATGAGGGGATAAAAATAAAATGATTTAAAATGGGGACACCTTTGTGAGTACAATTTTTTTATAAGGTTACAATAGAGAAACGGGCATTAATTTTTATCCGCATACCACGTTCAACTCTTACCGTTTTGTTAAAAAACAAGTAGTAAAATACTCCAAGGTTTAACGTCGTACTATAGTCTCTCTTACAATGTGTTACAGACTATAAACATCAACTTTATGTTGTTTCAGCCTTAATTCATGTTTATTATGAGACGGATTCTGTCTTGTATTATAAAACCACGACTTAAGTAAAAATTATGGAATGTTGATATAATAATCTGTACTACGGTGTAGTGACGAGTTTACAGGTTGAACCATAGAGTACTTAAATCTAAGTTTATAAGTAAGATATATACCGTCATATCAAGGTAAGCGTTAAATTAAGTTAATATTATGGTCTGTAACATATTGTAATAAAGATTATAATACCATGATTAACCTTACAGTAACACTTCTTGGTAATATCTTCTTAGGTAGAAAAATTAAATAATAAACTTCTAGCAATTTACTTACTAGGGGATAGTATCTTATGCAGTTTACCCAAATTGTTTCCATCACAAATACAGGCACTAACCTGTTAGTTGTTAGTGCCTGTCATTGTCGTATTCCGCTCCGGGATGTGAACTAGCCTTTAGGCTTGCATAATAGTACGTCCTAAGATTGTTACCATAAAACAGCAACGTAATGTAATATAGTTGTGTTTTTTTAAACAGTAGCAGCTCTAATCAGAGACGCCAATTATCTTTTCAATTATTATTAAGTAGACATTTTTATTTTATTTATTTTTTGCTATTTTTATGATATTAGAAGGCAAACAAGCTTGTGCTTCCTGAAAGTAAGAAATTAGAGACACCAAAGGTGGTAATAATGCGTTGCCAACCTAAGACAGGGATCTTCGGCCTCGAGCAAAATTAACTATACCGGTTACCTTATCCTCCGAACCAGAACACGTCAACGACAAGCACCGACGTTATGGCGGCAGAAATAAGTAAGGCGGTGGTACAACTTATTGCGAAACTTTACCACCTACCAGGATGTCACGGTGCTAGTGACGGTAAGCCTATGTCCGCTTTTTACGAGCTGTCTGGCAGAATGTAAAGGAACCCGGTCAATTTCATCAATTCGTCTTTTTCCCTGTAATGGTCCGGGCTCCTTTGCAGTATAGACCATCTGCCCTCCTGCAAGGCAGTTAGTAAAAGGCAGCATAGGCTTACAGTCACTTAAATATCTATATATTAATACGTGAAGCCAAAAATTTGGACCCCTTTTTACAAAAATTGCGCGGACGCAAGAACATAAAATTAGGCACACTTATAGTTTATGTGTAGGAAAATTGCAAAACGCTAATATTTTTCAATAATAATGCGTATAAAGTACATTAAATCAATAAATAAAACATCACCCACAATACCATGCATTAACACATACAAACAAATATATTGATGATAGCGATAAAAGATCACAGATGGCGCTCTAAAAAGTTCGGAAACAGAGTAGTTGGTCTTGAGAAATGAAGATGGCGTTCTTATCAACAAGATATTAAAATGTTCATATACTCGAATTTCGACCAACGGGCGACGGCCGACGACTAATTCAAATAAATAAATAAAAATCGTAAGTATCTCGTATCAACGCACAGTGGTAGTTGGTATCATAATATTTAAATTGCTAGATCGTTAAAAGTTGTCAAATGTTTCCTTCAGACAGCGTCCCAAGTTTCAAGCTAACTTCGATCATAAACAACTTTTTATGAAACTCACGGGAACTGCTACTTAATAGGTTACGTCCTTCCCTAAAGCTTGAAGGTTGTTTGTAGTCCCTGACATTTATTGGGGCTGAAAATATTTTCTAGTTAATTATAAAAAAAAACCGACTCAAAAAACTTCGACCAGTGTATGTTGCCGGTGATGACATATGGAACTGAGACTTGGCCGTTAAATGTGGGCCTCTTAAATAAGCTCAGACTCGTTCATCGTGCTACGGAGAGAGCTATGTACGGTGTTTCTCTGAGAGATATGATCCGTAATTCGGTGATCCGCAAGAGGACGAGAGTAACCGACATAGTTTAGAGAGTTAGCAAGATGAAGTAGCAATGGGCAGGCTAGTGCTCGCAGAACCGCACACGACCTCCCACCCGGTGGACTGATGATCTGGTCAAAGTCGCGGGGAGTCGCTGGTTACAAGCGGCTGGTGACCGTGACTTGTGGCGCTCTTCGGGGGAGGCATATGTTCAGCATTGGACGTCCTCCGGCTGAAGATGATGATGACTCAAAAAAAAGAGGAGTTTTATGTTTAGTTTAATGTTTAATTTAGTAATACTTAATACTGCATATATTTTTTTTCATGATGATAACTTCTTCATTAATGAGCGAAAAATATATTCTTAATTAAGTATTAATTATTGACCGCCTCGTTGGTCGAGTGGCTAGCGTACGCGCCTTACTACACAAACTAACCGCGAGGCTCGGGTTCGATTCTCGACAAGATTCCTTGCCAGAGAGTAGTGATCAATAAATTTTCACACAAGGCCTAAGATCCCATCCATAAATTAATGCACCAGTAACATTTATAGTTTATACAAATCAGATTAAGATTTGAAGGAATTTACGGTATATTAATCTTTAATGAGAAACTTTTTTTATGTTAGAGATCAGCGAACAAACACCCGGCTTTCCTGATGGTATGAGACCCCATAGATGTAACAGGACGTTGTAATGTTCTGGCGGTCCCCCTACCCGATGGACTGGTGATCTGGTCGCAAGGAGTCGCTGGTTACATGCGGCTGGTGACCGTAACTTGTAGCGCTCTTTGGAGGAGTCCTATGTCCAGCAGTGGACTTCCTCCGGCTGATGATGATGATGTAACAGGTGTCTCGCTGTCCCGCAGACGAGAGTTGCTACACAGCACTCTTCCATGAGTGGTCTAGTTGGTACTGACCTATATTTTAACCTGTGCTCCCTTTTACGAGCTTCCTGGCAGAAAGGCAAATAGTATAATTATTCTAATCAGCGGACCCAGACCAACACGAGGAAATTATAGATCTATTCAGGTCTTATTGATTCTCGAAGTTTCTAAGCTAATAATAATCTTGAATATTGCTATCTATTATAAGAAATTGCTTTTCTTTGACATTAAGTAAATATTTATTATTTTTATTAATCAAATTTTTTAACTTTATTATATAGTAAAGTTATATCATTTTTTTCAATAATAATTAATTGTTAGTGTTAAAAAATAGATGTGTGAGTTTTATGTGTTTACCTGTAAGAAGTTGTGCAATTGGTTATTTGTTTTTTTATACGTGTAAATTAAATTATTGTTACAACTGTTGGTAAGCCTGAGTAATAAAATAAAATAAATAAATAAGTTAAGAGAACCGTCTGTTAGTTCGCTGTCTACATTTCCTGACGGTAAGAAACACAAAACGAGTTAGTAGCTGATTGTTAAGAGAGTACTTACAAATGTAATATTTGATTAATCTGTATAATCTAATATGTAATCTTATCATTCAAGTGAGCAAAATGATCTATTAGTCGAAATGTTAATGCCCGGTTCCCATAATCAAGAAACGAGTCGTTTTGATTACTGGTGGTAATCATAACGGATGGTTTAGGATTTACGGATTTTGTACGATTAGTAAGATTGCTAAAACCGGTTGCTCGTTTTCAACGGTTAACTCTGAATATTTTTCAAAATATGAGTAACGTTCAGTTACTTTTGAGCACACTACGGATGGTTAAACTTACGTTAACGTTTACGTTTACGATTACGTTTTATTGTTTATAAAAACCGGATATAAATCATGTACAACTCCATAATATACGCTAAAAGTTTATTTTGTAGGTACTAGATGTCGCTTGCTATGTGGTCAAATTAAAATTTATCTTTATTCCAAATTAACCTACAAGAGGCACTTGTGAGGCTTCTATATAATACTAAATCTACCATCGGATCGGAACGCAGCCTCACACTGAGAAGATCCGGCAAGAAACTCGACAGGCTTGTCTTTTTTCCTTATTTTAAAATGTGTATACAATAATTAATAATTATTAAAGCAATTTATGTCTCCCTTGCTGCAAAAACTGCATAAACCTAAATCTAGAATGTGCTGCTATCTTATAGGCCCAAGATCGTGTAAGCAAGGGTACGGTTATGTATGTAAGGGTAGCTGCGATGCCCTTTAAGCGAAACACGATAATGGGAAGCACAGATGCTATGGAATGAAGAATAATCAAGGCTGTAGTACCAATTCGGACAAGCTGCCGCACAGCACTACTATCTTGAGTCATCAGACTGCTGGATAATATCCCTTGTGCTGTCCAGGCGATAGGTGGTAGAGTATTGTATATTTTTGCACAGATTGGTATCATCAATTCAATTCAATTCGTCGTCTTTATTTCGTAGGTACATTTGTTACACTTGAAATATGTCAACAGTAAAATTACATTACAATCATTTTTTACAAGCATATACGGTAGTTAAAAAAATATACACCCTGACTTTTTAATCACCATCCAAATTTTAATATGTTGATCTTAAGTGAAAATAATTAAATACGTGTTTTTTCTTTTAGTATCCCTCAATACTAAAATATTAAGATATGACATCGCAAAGTCGTCTAGTTTATGGGCAGCGCGCGCTCCGTACCTACGCGCTGAGTGCTCTGACATGCTAGATAGCTACCTGCTAAATACCTTTTTTTTTTCATAAAAGGACTTATTTATAGATACTTTATGCCCAGAAAAAATTTGGATGGTGATAAAAAAATCTTGCTGTATATTACAACCTTTAAAAACACCTTACATCAAACATTGCAAAAAACCAAACACATAACAAATACATAAACAAATACTGTCTCAACAGCATCCTAATGGATGACAATAATATAAACAAAACATGCAGGTAGTTAAAAAATAATAATAGATGAGTTAGACCAGCTAATGATTTTTCCCTAAAAACAGGGAATACAATTTAAAAAAGTAAGAAATGCAAAATATATTCGGCAATAAAATTATAATAAATACGTAATAATATCGAAATTAAAATTAAAGTGTAAAATAAAATCGCTTAACTTATTTCTGCATCCATAACGTTAGTTTTGGTCACTGTTGTATTCCATTTTAGAACTAGCTTTTCCTAGATGAAAAATTTACATAAAAGAGAATCCAGTCTTGAATTAAAAACATGCCAATCTGTGTCTGTTTTCCCGTGTGTTGATGTAACCAGTATTGGTCTGGGCTTCTTTGCAGAATAGATTATCAGCCATCCTGCCACGCAGCTCGTAAGAGGCGAGCATAGGCTTACCGTCACTAACACTGTGACTTCCTACTATGTGGTAAAGTTCCGCAACTCGCCCAGATTGGTACCACTGCCCTACCTAATTCTGCCGTCATAACATCCAATGCTTGGGTTGACGTACTCCGGTTTGGGGAAAAAGATAGTCGGAAACTTACTTTTGCTCGAGGCCTAACATCCTGGCCTCAGGTTGGCAATGCACCATTACCACCTTTGGTGTCTCTATGCGGCTTGAATTTATTATCATCAGGAAATCCATCTACTTGTTTTGCCTTCCCTTATCATAAAAAAAACCTTAAAGTCAAAAATGTTCAAGAGTAAGGACGCTCATTTAAAAGAAAAACATTTTGGAAAAGTAAACAAGTGATAGAAAATTGCGTAAAAACCATTGCAAAGTGTATTTTGGTATCCGAATCTAAAGCCCACTTCAGGTCGTTGAGCCATAGAGTCTGTAATTTGCACTTTCAACAAAAATACGAATTAAATGTTAATTAATATACAACTAATGTAAAAAAGAAACAGGTAATGTTAAATAATATGTAGCCGGTAATAAAATGATTAAATTTTATGCAGATAATAAGCAATGAATATTGTCCGAAAAGTATTTTTTTCAAATCTATTTTAATATAGCTTGTTACGGAGATAGTCTAGCATGAGAAAATTCTTAACAGTCAATTTCATTAAATGTCAGTAAGGGTTTATTAATTAGCGTTTTTTTTAATAGTAATGTTCTGTTCGGTAATGACAATTTAATATTATTGGTAATCATAAAATTAAAAAAATAAGAACCCCTGACAAAACCAGTCTACTATGTAGCTAAAATCTATCTCGATCACGTATGTTTTGAAAAACTTGAATCCGAATTAAAATCGGTCGATTAGTTTAGGAGGTACGATGCCACAGATAGACAGATATTCACATACACACACATCAAACCTCACCTCTATTTTTAATAGGGTTTCAGTTTATGTCTGTCGTCGAGGTTTATTTCTGTGTTAATTTTTTTTCATGTAAAAATAAAATACAAAAAGCTTTATAAAAACCTTACATTGGTTTGTCTGCAAGCTTGATTGCCTCCCGTTGTAAGAGTAGCAATAATAAACATAAATTATAAACCGTAAACCAAAGCACAGCTGCTATTCACTAAATACTAGCAAGTTATTTGAATAAACTAAGTACTTATGTTATGTATTTACAATGAGAGAATATTCTTTTAATAGTTTTTTGAAAGATACAAAAATTTACATTCACGAATTTCATGATTTATAATTATAACCATATAGCTCAAACTGAGACTGAATGTTAATATGCATCAGAATAACTTGTGTGAAATCATATGGCTATATGAACGTCAAGTTAAACACGAGAATGTAAAAAAATGAATTGTGTTATCTTCACCAAATTCGCATTATTCTTGCAATCTTTCTGGCTTTCTTCCGCCTTTCATATTCCTGCCATCATAACGTCCAATGCTTGCCGTTGATGTATTCCAGTTCGGAAGGTAAAGTAGCCGGTAAACTTACTTTTGGTCGAGGCCTAACGTCCCGGCCTCAGGTTGGCGACGTACCATTACCACTTTTGGTGTCTCTAGGTGACGTGAATTTCTTACCATCAGGAAATCCGTCCGCTTGTTTGCATAATATTATCATTAAAAATAAGTTATTATCTGCTATAAATAGACATGTCGGTTTCGAAAACTCTTGATACCACCCTTGGTTAATGTCTAAGCGATTTGATCGTGCAATATGAACCTAGGTCTTTCTGGGTACGTAAATCCACATTAGCATTGTATATCTGCTTTGTAAATTTTTCATCTGCCATTATTTATATTAATTAATAAAATTAATAGTGCAACATACACACTATTCGCACTTTCACCTTTACAATATTAGCAGGAATTACATAAATACAAAGGTTGTCTGGTTCCCAAACTCTATACATTGTTATAGCATATAATATCTTTTACAGTAAAATTGAAGTTTAATGTTGATAGGTAAATTTTGTCTCTTATTTGTAATGTAAATATATTCATTTATCATTCATTCATATTTTTACAGCGCGAGCGTTAACTAATAAACAAACAGAATATAAGTATTACATTTTATACCAGAGTGAGTGACATAAAATCAACAAACTGAATGACAGACGCTTTTTTGAAAACTAAAGGCTGGTTTCACCGATCATATTGAAATTCGAGGTTAGTAAAACTAAAAAAAAAGAAAAAAAAGTATCTTCACGCCTATATCCCCGAAGAGGTAGGCAGAGGCGAAACCAGGGTACCCACGACTAGCCTAAGACACTTAGTCTCACAATGTGATAGGTGTCAAGCCTACTGCCAACCGGGCACATATCCAATCCCGAGCAACGTTTTTTTTAAAATTAGAAAATTGGAAAAACCCAATTTTCTTTTCGTTGCCCGACCTGTGATTCAAATCCGGGACTTCAGGCAGTCAAGTCCAACAACTAAACCGCTAGACCACAGAGGCGATATAATAGTAAAACTAAGTTCAGTGTAAACGAGTTTAATCCTCATTTGTAATCCCGTGCAAAAAATGTTGCAAAAACTCTTTTAAAATTGGCAATATTGTCATCTCCATCCCCTCAGACTCTGCTAACTACAAAAAATAGTTTAATCTATACTAATATTATAAAGGTGAAGAGTTTGTTTGATTGTATGAACGCGCTAAGCTCAGAAACTATTGGTTGGATTAAAAATATATTTTAGTGTTAGATAGCTTATTATCGAGGAAGTCTACATGCTTTATATATTCATGTTCAGAGCTATTAGATCGGAGCACTAATGATTGATGTTTTAAAAATCGGAGAATTTTAAAATTCGACTTTTGCGTTTAAATTCGTCTGTGAAATCCTGTCTAATTTAGCAGTCTAGGTTTGAACGATTACAAATAGTGCCTTTTTACGCCAACGTACTTGATCTAGCAATACGTTGGCACAAATTCATAATTTACGGCAGTGCCTTTGCTATATAATCTTCTTCAATCTAGAAGTCATTGACATGAAGCCATCTGCTCTACATATGTGTATTATTGGATCACACTGTAGTAAGAAATAACTAAACACATTGGTGTAAAGTTAGTGTTATATTATATTATTGAACATAGATTTTAGCAGGTACTTCATACCAGAATGCGTATAATCAAAACTAATGGGCTAAGGCAAACAATTTAATACTATTCCTATTTTCCTTGATCCATTGTTTTTGATTTGCAATCCTGCAGAAAAAATTGCTTTTATGGTGCACTGAAAACAATTTATTTTATACTACCAATATATATGGTGGTCTAAGTTAGACTGTTATTAATGATACAGAAAGACAGAAAGATTTCCAGTAGGAAACACGTTGTTAGGATGCTTAACTTCTTGCACAGTAAACTTACTCAGGTAAGTTAAGTAAGAGGGTAAGGTAGCCGGTAAAGTTACTTTTGCTCGAGGCTTAACATTACGGCCTCAGGTTGGCAACTCAAAATTATCACCTTTGGTGTCTCTAAGCGGCGAAAATTTCTTACCATCAAGAAATCCGTCTGTTTGTTTGCCTTCCAAAATCATAAAAAAAACTGCAATTTCTGTCATCAATCTCTCACTTCTTACTTGCTGGCGGCAAAGCAACAGTTGAATTATTTCTTCAAAAGGATTCCATCACCCAAATATGTTCGAAACATGTGCGACAGTGATTGATTTACAAGAAGTTAGAAGTAGAGTAGTTAGCGTATATACCTATCGTTCATACACAAACTGTAAGGCTCGGATTCGATTCTTGGCGGGGCTTGGCATTTGTGTGATGAACATTATTTTTTATTAAATTTGTTATGATATCTCGAGTAGATATTTATTTAAGTACTGGCTGTCCCGGCAAATTTCGCTCCACCCGTTAAGTTTGTCAGTTGTTTTTTTAAGATGTGTTTTCCCTGCAACATTTCCGGCTCTTCATAATAACCTTCTTCTGACAATAAGTAACACAACAAAAAATGATTAGCCAAAGCGGTTCAGTCGTTCGAAAGTTTTGCGCTTACCAACACATTTAGCAATTCAATTTTATATTATAGGTTTCAATCTTTTCTTATCGTTGAGTAGCAAATTTACATATTTTGGGGTCAGATTTAATATTATGTGTAAATTGTGCAAAGTTATTTATATTTATTTTCCTTTCAAGTTGCATTTAACATTGAAGTTAAAAAACTTTCCTTAAAGATCAACCTAATATTTTCAAAATCTTTAGTGGTCGCATTATACTAGGTATAAACCAATCAAAAGGTATTTGGCTACTTTAGACATACACTCGAAAAAAAATTTTCTTGAGTAAATGGGTAGAAAGAGAGTAAAACTGAAATGTACAAATATTTGCACATGCAGTTTCATATTGTCTACGTATTTCGTAGCCGTAGCTGCAACTGCTACGGTGCATCGTTGCAGTGTAGCCGTATTCGTAGCAATGCGTTTCGTAGATCTAAAATATTACTGCACCCCATGTTGGTATCCTTTCCTTGGTAAGCTATGCGATAGTTTATAGTCCGGTGATTTTAGGTTTTATTTGCAAAGAAATTCCAAGTTAGCTGAAGTTTGGTACACAACTTTGTCATGGCGTTTTAATGAAAATGAGAGTAACCTTTATAGCCGGCATTATATCAATGTCTATTTTTCACATCTTGAATAAAATGCAACTATAAAGGTGTTTTAAAGTTTTCCAAAATCCAGTTTACATTCACATAGCACCTAATTTTTTTTAACAGACTGAGGTTTAAAATGACGGGACTATTTTTTAACAGTCTCCCACAGTCATTTCTTGACCTGCAGAGAAGTGCGGACTAAGTGAAAATAGGTTTACCAATTGGATTATAGAGCTTAATGTCTAAAAACGATGCGTATTTTACTGATTCAGACGAATTTTCTAACTAGTGATCTGCCTGAATATATACGTTACAATCTTGTAAAAAAGTCATTATTTATTTTATTGTGAAATATTTTACAATGCAAAAGATACAGTGGCCTTCTTCACAAAGTGTTAATTAAGTTTTTGATATAACTGTGAATGATAAGAGCTACTTGAAGGTTGAGTTACGATTGTAAAAATATAAAATATTCAAATATGAAAATGAAAACAAGTTGTAAAATACAATTATAAAATATTATTCTCTGTTTCCGGTGACGTCATCGGCATTTTGACATTAGTTTCATGTAATAGAAGATTAATCACAAAAACGTGTTTCCCCGTGTTGGTCTGGGCTCCTTTGAAGAATAGACCATCTGCCTTCCTGCCAGGCAGCTCGTTAAAGGCGAGCGAAGGCTTACTGTCACTAACACCGCGACACCTGCCTAGGCGGTAGAGTTTCGCAGCGACTCACCCGGATTGGTACCACCGCCTTACCTATTCCTGCCGTCATAACGTCATGACGTGCTCCGGTTTGGAGGGTAAGGTAGCCGGTAAACTTACTTTTGCTCAAGGCCTAACATCCCGGCCTCAGGTTGGCAGCGCACCATTACCACCTTTGGTGTCTCTGGGCGGCGGAAATTTCTTACCATCAGGAAATCCGTCTGCTTGTTGCCTTCCAATATCATAAAAAAACGTATTTCCTGATAGGATGAATATCAATATCACACCATACACATTAATTGTATGTCTTCAGACTAATGCTGATATCCTAACCACTTCTACCTTCTGAACCGGTACACAACTACATCATCACTACGTTTGATATCTACAGATGGCGTGTATTGTTTTTGTTTGCGAATTTTTTCAGAAGTTCTCCAGAAATTATTGACATAATATTGAGAATGTAGATATAAAGACAAATTCTAAAATGTATAGCGTAAGCAATGTTTTAAAAATACCAGTTAAGAAAGGGCGCTGATATATGATTACATATTTAATATTTTAGCCTACTCTCTGCATGGGACACGACATTTTGAGCACTAACGTTATGGCGTTAGGGAAATATAAGATCAATCCCATCGAGTCTTTTGCATGAGGCTATTCATTGTACTCTACTACCAAGTACTACTAATTTATAGTTGAGTGTTAGTCATAAAGACATGCAATTTTATTCACATTTTTGTCCTCATAAATATCATTCTATATTTAAATTTTAAATATTTTAATTTGGAAACAAGATTAAATTGTTTCTTTCTTAAGCTTACTTTTAATTATGGTATGACTAAGACAGACATAGAGTGTTGTCTTCAAGACTCGAACTCTACAATAAATACTTTAGTTAGAGTTAACAAGTAAACCATTATTTATTGTGGGGTCATCTTATGTCAACAATATAAAAATCCTGTATACACTTAACAAAAATAGTCGTCGCGACACAACGCTGTTCAATGCGAAATAGAAATGGATTGCTTTCTATAAGAGAAAGATAGAGAGAGAGAGAGAGAAACAGATAGCACACACACACACACACAGCCCCCTTTCACAACGGGCGATAAGGAACTTCGTTCCAATTATTCAAGACTATTTAAAATTAACTTTTCGTCTACAATTCGTTTTTGCAGTCATAGATGCATTGTTTGAAGCCAAAACATAGGCACGAAAATAAACTCATCGTTGAGAGTTCGATAGCCGGGATCGCTTACACGTGTTTTGCAAGTTGTGTTAACGCAGATGTGAAACAGTCGAAGATACTATAATCTTTGCACTGTATTTTATACCAGTGGTCGTCCGTTGGTCGAAATTCGACCATAACAGATTTTATTACCCTATTAATAAGAACGCCATTTTCATTTCTCAAGACCAACTACTTTGTTTCTAAACTTTTTAGCGCGCCATCTGTGGTCTTTTATCGTTATCATCAATATATTTATTTGTGTGTGTCAAATGCATGGTAGTGTGGGTAATGTTTTATTTATGGATTTCATGTATTTTATAAGCATTACTGTGGAAAAATATTAGCGTCCTGCACTTCTCCTACACATAAACTAAAAGAGAGACAAATTTGATGCTCCTGCATTAACGCAATGTTCGTATTAAGGGGTCCAAAGTTATGGCATCACGTATTAATATATAGATAACAGTATTTAGCCACAAATAAGTAATGTTTTGTGAATGTATTTTTCTTTGTTATTTGTTACTGGGTCTTTGTATGTATTCAAAATTCTTTTTATCTTCTATGTAATGTTCGAAAGCCCCTCTTGGGTATTAGCTCCGGAGCAAACTTTCTTTTTTACTGTATTTGCCTTCATAATTTAAATTCCTGATTTTTCTAACCCCATGTATGATACATGATTAGAACTGTCTCATCATGTATGAGTTAGCTCAAAATGGGAATTTTAAAGATGAGGCTCTCCATAAGATCTTACCTCTCATATTCTGTCTAGCGGCGCCACGGTACCGATCTTTGTATGGCGTTGCGTAATAATGTTAGAAGCTGAATTGAAACAGTATGAAACTGATGCCGTACAAAATAAAGTGACCAAATTTACTTTGAAAATTGTTATAAAATAAGAGAAATACTGGATTTCTGGAGCACCATTTCTTTAATGCCATACAAAAATAAATGACCAAAACGGACTCACTCTACCTGCACTTCTGATTTCTCATCTGCACTCAGTTGGACAGCTTACAGATGACGGCATAGCACTGAATCTTATTATTTTATGCTCTTATATCGTCCTATATACGTCACCTAACTGGTGGTTCATATGACCCATCTATTTATTGGCATGGGACTGTAGTCTATAAGGTGTTGTTAGAGTATTGGGATTTAAGTTTTTAACAAACTGTTTTAAATATGTAAAGTTACTCGTAAATACAATGTAATACAAATACAAAGTATTGCTTTTCCCATCTTCCCTGAAATTTTTCCGGTTTTTAAAAGAATTAGCGTGATTGGTACTGTAGAGGTTGCATTACGATGCAAACTCTACTGGCTGTTAAAGAAGTATATTTGAATTTTAAAAAAGATAAAGAACGCAGAATCAAAACGAGAATTACAATTGAATTGATGATTGAGAACGTATCAAATAAAATTTAAAAGGAAATAAAAATAATACATATAAAAATATTCTTTTAATAATTAAATAACACGTCCCCGTGTTACAATTTGGTGTTTCAATTGTAACACGGGGACGTGTTATTTAATTATTAAAAGAACATTTTATATATATTATTTTTATTTCCTTTTACATGTTATTTGATACGTTCTCAATCATCCATTCAATTGTAATTCTCGTTTTGATTCTGCGTTCTTTATCTTTTTTAAAATTCAAATATACTTCTTTAACAGCCAGTAGAGTTTGCATCGTAATGCAACCTCTACATATGCCCGCGCCTTCTTTAAAGAAATTATTTCTATCAGATAGAAATAATTTCTTCTAACCTTACCTATGGGGGAGAACAAATTAATACAAAATTGATGTTGAAAGAAGAACCTCACTGTAGGTTTAGTTTCAGGGAAATTTAATCCCTAAAACTTGATTAGACCAAAAACCCCCGAAGAAAAAAATCTAACCCTCCTTTCATACATCATTTTCAATCTAGCTTGCCTCATCTTATTTACAATTATGAAATTGACAAGAATAAAATTCATTTGAATACACCAATACTTCCTTATGCTGTTTTTCTAATAACATCCATTTATACGCCGAAAGTCGTAAATTTTTTAAAAGAAACATACTATGAACTTCAAAAAAAAATCAAACATATTTATAACTTACGTTTGCATAAACGGATTATATGTGACTTTCATATATACTGTCAATTATATCCGACTATGGATATTGGCATGTCATCAACGAGAGGTCTTTGACGGTACCATCATATCTCATACCCAATATATAATAAACAACACATATATTGATTATTGGATATATCTTATATTCCTTTCTCATTTTATAAATTACAAAAAAAAATATTACGCAAAATCTTTCAATTTAAGTAAATTTGAAACTATAGGAATACAATCTTTATCCAACAAAAATAAGTCCCAATAAATTAACCTCAAAATTATATAAATCAAAACAGATATTTTTTTTGACCTCTTGCAGATGAGCACCATACATGAAACAAATATATATATTAGTTTATACATAATAATTAACATAATCATCAGTAAATCTGTACCAAAGTATCTTTATGATATAAGATTTTCTTTTAACTTTTGAACAGAAAATATTCACTATAGCAAAAACGAAATCATAACCCCCATTATTGCAACTAACAATAATCCTTTTATAAACACCTTGCTATGACATCATCAATCCTTACCATTTGTCGTATCTTAAGCAACAAACCAAATCACTCCTTAGTCTCAATTCCATTAGATGAGTTTAGTTAGACTAGGATTTTAATACAAAATCCACTTCCAGCCTATGGCTTTAAGGAAGATTGTCTAGTCCTAAACACATTCCATCTTTTATCCATAATCACTAGTAATTCAATCTAAATCATACCATCCTTTTATATAAACTCTCCATTAACTTTCCATTACAACTTTCGCGTTTACCTATTTCCAACACAATAACCTATGGGACTATTATCCAATTTATATTTTAATTTGTCTTTTATTTATTTAATATTTTATAAACTAAAAACATATATTTATTCTATTCATTGTTTAAAAGAATTATTAAATACAAATCTATTTACAATGACATTTTGAATATTTTTTCTTTATGTCACCTTATTATTATTATTTTTTTTATGTCACCTTTATAAATATAGGAACTTTTCCATCATAAAGTTTTTATAATACAAAGTCCACCTAGTATAATCTTTTTCGTTATCAAAATAGTTTTATCTCGTTATCTGTTATATTTTAAATATCCCTATGTACAAATCTTTTAAGCCTATTAACATGGACTACCTGTGAATAATTTACGCTACCGTTGATCTTCCGAATTTTATAATTTCGGCTATTCAAAACTTGCAATATTATATATGGACCACGATACAACCTGTTTACCTTAAAACTCTTACCAATAATTCTTCTAGGAGTAAACAGCCATACCCAATCACCTACTTAAAATGTCTGCAATTTGACTTTTTTGTCGTATATCCTTTTCTGTTTTGCCTGGCTTTTTCGAATGTTTTCCCTAGCTCGTGCGTGAAGAATCTGCATTTTTCTAAACCTCTGTTCCATTGTTTCTCTACAATTTAAATCTGAATTAATATTATTATCTGATGGCAGCATAGGTTCTTTTCCATATACCATCTTATATGGTGAAATCCCCGTCGATGCCTGTATACTACAATTATATGCAAATATCAACAATGGTAAAATCATCCACCAATCTCTCTGATCTTGTGAAATAGATTTAGACAACATATCTAAAATGTTTCTATTCATTCTTTTTTTATAAAAATACTACGGCGCCTCCACCAATTGTAACACGGGGACGTGTTATTTAATTATTAAAAGAATATTTTATATATATTATTTTTATTTCCTTTTACATGTTATTTGATACGTTCTCAATCATCCATTCAATTGTAATTCTCGTTTTGATTCTGCGTTCTTTATCTTTTTTAAAATTCAAATATACTTCTTTAACAGCCAGTAGAGTTTGCATCGTAATGCAACCTCTACAGTACCTACAGATTTTATATTTCGATAATCTAAAGATATTCGTCGTGGTTTTAAGTCTAACAGGGCCACATGGAATAATAAGTTTGAGGAACCTTGGTCTATATTATAAATTGGGGCGCAAATTGAATTTCTGGAGCAAAAAATAATGTGACGCAACGTTTTCTCAAAAGTATATAACGTCGGTAAGTAATATATATCTGAAATAGTGCTCATATTATGTTTTGCATAGTTGAGTGAACTGCGATAAAAATTTATTTCTATTTTATGTATGACATCTATTGTGACGTTGGATAAGTTGTACGTATGCTGTGTTCATTTCTAATTTAATTAAAACAGAATAGATAAGTATTTAATCGAATTTGACCGCCTCATTGGCCGAATTGTTAGCGTGCACACCTATCTCCAACCGAACCGCAAGGCTTGGGTTCTATTTCCAACGGGGGCAGGGATGATGAATCATCTAAGTGTTTGTATTTTCGAGTCTGGGTTTTTATTTGTTTTATCCTGGTATTTAATCGAATATTCAAGTGATATACAACGTATACTACCCGTGATTGTCATATTCCATACTGGTGATATGGTAATTGATAGAATTGCACGTAGAAGAAGATCACAGCCATTAAATAGCATTCACCAATAACATTTATGGTGCCTGTAGGCGACAGTTGTGTCTCATGATCAGGAGAGTTTGTTTAATATGTTATTATATAAAATTAATTGTGAACCTGGTACAATCTGACTTAACTGTTGGTACATAGCTGATGTTTAGAAATGTGGTTTAACATTTTTCCAACTCATCAAGAAGACGTTGGTGTTATTATGAAGTGCATAATGAAGTGACATTTTACTGTTTTTATTATATTTATAGTAGAAGATCCGAACCTACATCGACTTACACTGAGATGTCAATTGAATAAAATATATTTTATAGTCAAGTAAGTATACAAGCGATAATATTAAAAGTTGGTTGCCTAAACAAATACTGGACCGAATATTTTTAATTATTTAAAAAAAATGTGTGTGTACTTATGTACACGCGTTAGAATTTATACTTCTTCGTCGTAATAAGATAAAAATCTTTTTAAAAATTTCATATTTTGCCTTATTTTACATTTGTAAACAAAATGACACTAACCATTGAAATAAAGAAATATTGTGAATACAGTTTTCAGTTCTCACACAAACATACGTAGATGTCCTTACTTTTACTTTGTTGGTACCTTTTTTTGAAAAACTAAAATGTTATCTATAGCTAACTTCATCATGTCGGTTTTTCGTGACGATGTGCGCACGCATCGTAAAAATTTACCCTCATCATTTTTTCCTAACGCGCCAAAAGAAGTATAACCCTATCAACATAAATTGTAATAAAAATGTAATAAAACTACACATATATTGATATGTTCTTTATTATTATCCGATCCAGTGAAAGAAACTAGCATTGACAACCTGTTTATACCTGGCAATCCAGATAAATACCAGGCAACCCAACTTCTGCAACTTCGTCTTATACGAGTACCTACTTTATGTTGGGTTAAAATCTTATTATTGCACCAACTAATGAATAAAAAACGTTGTAAAAATTAAAAAAAATGTATAGGATTTTTTTAGGCAACCCATTTTTAATATGTTTTCTGATATATATATTTTCTGATATACTAAATTTGCAACAAAACCGGTTTCATCCTATTATCAGCTCGGTGTATGTCGACCTAACTTCGGATCTTAGACTATTACTTTGTTTGTGACTTGTAATATGTATGGACTAAATGACAAACCCGGAGTTTTGGCGCCATCGAGAGAAAAGGTGGTCGCAGTTTTTTCATAATTATTGGATTTCGTGTTAATGTTGAGTGAAATTAGTCTATTTTGGTGGCATTTTGTACAATTTTGTTCAGTGAGAAATTGGCGTATCGTGTATTTCCCCGTTGCCGTCAAATCTCATTACAGAGCTTGTGTAATGAGCCACCGCTTTACCCAAGAGCTTGACATGACTTCCTGACGACTTATGACTGATGACTAATTATATCTAATTGAAAATGATATAAGAAATATAAATTTCTACTTGACTAATGGCTAAATACTAACGTGAAGGCCAAAACCTAAAGAAAGAAAGAAAGAAATGACAACCCAGGTTTTTTGTTTTCCTAGGGTTTGTTCTATCGAACATCTTGGTGGTACCCGGTGTACAAGTTTCATCACTTTGAATGACAGGTCATTCAAAAGAGTTAGAATAAATATCACCGCTGTAATATGCCGTTCATCTCGGCCATAGCACAACGATTCTATGTGACTTTTATGGTGTCTATAGGACATGGATATCTCTTACCATCAGGAAAACTATGCTAGCTCGTCATCTTATCAAAAACGATCATCTTTGAGTATTGAAAGTCATGTCATGGGATTTTTAAACGTTATGGAAAATTACAGCTTATAAAAACGAGTAGGAAGAGATATACAAAGGTATTTAGTATACGATATAATTTTATTCTTATTATAGTTGCACATTTGAATATTATCTGTATTAAAAACTTACTTACACATAATGACGTTGTACTCAACTGTATTTGATATAACTTGTATTTCATTAATTTATTATCTGCTAATTATATATTCACAATAACTATAGTTTTTTATGGATTATTTTAATATATATGATTAAAACAAAAAGAGATAGAAGAGTGTATTTTTGGCTGAAAGTCAAAAATAAACTATTATTATATTAGTCAGATTGTTTTCCTAAATAATTTTACAATATTCCAACTTTTACATATAATAAGGCGATGTCGGCCGCGGGGCGAATTTTTTGCAATTTTATATGCATTTCGCCAATGTAGTCTAGCGGTCCAAGTGTTGGACTTGACTTCACGAGGTCCCGGGTTCGAATCACGGGTCTGGCAACAAAAAGAAAATGTGAAAAGGAAATTTTTTAATAAAAAAATGTTGCTAGGGATTGGATATGTGCCCGGTTGTCAATAGGCTTGCATCACATGAGAAAAAAAGTAATAAAAAATGTACGAGTAAGTAAAATGTAAAGTATAAAGTAGTCCAATTAAATTAAAAAAATACTTAAAACCAGCGTTCAATTCCGAAAACTATTCGGCTTAAACAAAAAAAGTCTGTTATGTAAGTCAGATATTTTTTAACTAAAAATACACCTAACATTTCCTACAAAAAAATCCTTCAGTTTTGAACTCGGGCATCATGGTCCGAGTATTAGGTTTTTTTTCGGTGAGCTGTCACAAACACCTATTATACCAAAGATGATACAGGTGCATTGCTGTCTCGTGGTCGGGATGTTAGCCTAACCTTTCGGCCGGAACACGACAGAGCAACCACCCGGGCAAATTGCTGTACAGCTCTCTACCATCGGTGATTCCCACAACATCATCATATTTGTTTTGTGTATTACAGTAGGGATCTATTGCCTAGCTATTCCTGCTAATGTGGAGTGCAGGGTAGGCGAAAGACTTGCACATCATAGTAGAGGCGGATTAAATGAAAAAAGCATCCTAAGCAAACACTTTGGCGCCCCTCTGTTAGAGGTACCTACTACTAGGTAGACCACAGGACACGTGTACTTAGGCACGAATGAAATATGTGGCGAGAGTGAAGAAAGCAAGAAAGACACAAGAAACATGGAGATCCATGATGCCCTATAGAACTAGATCTGACTGTGCACGTGTTTTGACATAAACATTAATGTTGTTATTTTTTTTCTTTTTTCGAAAATTTCCGAGCGCGCCTCCTTGTAATCTCACGCGCCTAGGCACGTGCCTACTTTGCCTTAGGGTTAATACACCTCTGCATCATAGGCCTAACACCACGGCCATATAATACCGTCGTTCCTATAACATCTATGCTGTCTATTACCATAGCATGTTCGCTGTCATATCATATTAAAAACTCGCTAAGTGCGAGTCGGACTCGCGCACGAAGGGTTCTGTGCTATTATCTATCTATTAAAAATTACGTTTGTTGTATGGGGTATTTAATAATATTAATATAATTTAATATATTTATATATATTTTATTTTTATTTAACTATTTATTTTGAACGGTAATATACAAGTAAATATTCTGTGAAAATTTGTAGCGTCTATCTAGTACCGATTTTAATATTGAGCAAAAAAAATACGAAAAAACACGCTTATTATATGGGAACCCCATTAATATTTTTTTTAGTTTTAGTATTTTTTGTTATAGCGGCAACGGAAATACATCATTTGAAAAAATTTCAGCTTTTTAGCTATCACGGTTTTTGTTATACAGCCTAGAGATAGACAGACAGACAGCGGAGGTTTAGTAATAGGGTCCGTTTTTCCTTTGGGTACGGAACCCAAAAAATAGTGTCACTTTCAACAGCGATTAGTGGCTATTATAGTTGATTAAGTTTATATTTAACTTCGACAATTTATTTTATTTATAAATACACGAAACAGCTACGGCAGGTGATTTTATTTTAATGAAATCAATTAATGTAATTAGATATTTATTTGATAAGTAAGGTGAGTCAATATTATGATATCTGATAAATCACGGGCACATAATATGTAAAGTGACAGTTTAGATTTCTATCAGCGGAAGATTATGTTATAATGATGGGTAGGTAAGTTAATCTATACATATATAAAAGAAAGTGGTGTTAGTTACACTATTTATAACTCAAGAACGGCTAAACCGATTAGGTTGAAAATTGGTAGGGAGGTAGCTTAAAACCGGGAGAATGATATAGGATACTTTTAATCCTTTTCGATTGTGAGGAAACTGAAAAAAATAACATTTTAATTTTTCCCATACAAACTGAACGGGCGGAACGAAGTTCGCGAGGAACAGCTAGTGTTATATATTTACTAGCTGACCCGGCAGACGTTCTGCTATACATATTTTTAATGTGATTTAAGTAAAGACAATTTGGGTGGGTCACTTTTATCACTTAGGGGTATGAAAAATAGATGTTTACCGATTTTCAGACCTACTTAATATGTTCACAAAATTTAATGAAATCGGTCAAGACGTTTCAGAAGAGTACAGAAACGATTATTGTGACTCGAGAATTTTATATACAAGATATTAATACCACATTTCTACGTGATCGGAAGGTAAGAAATACATACTGGCAAATGGATTAGATATAGCATGTCCCCGTGTTCGTCTGGGCTTCTTTGCAGAATAGACCATCTGTTTTCCTGTCAGGCAGTTTGTAAAACGCTAGCATAGGCTTCGTAGGCACATCTAACTAGGTGGTAGAGTTTTTCAGCGACACGCCCGGATTGGTAGCACCGAATTTTCTATTCCTGCCGCCATAACGTCAGCACTTGTCGTTGATGTGCTCCGATTCGGAGGATAAGGTAGCCGGCAAACAAGCACACGAATTTCCTGACGATAAGAAATTCACGCTGCCTAGAGGCACTAAAGGTGGTAATGACCAACCAATCAGAGGCCCGGAGGTTAGGCCTCTAGTAAAAGTAAGTTTACCAGCTACCTTACCCTGCAAACCGGAACACGTGATGACGTTATGGTGGCAGGAATAGGCAAGGTCGTAGTACCAAAGTGCACGAAACATTGAAAAACCGATTTTTTTTCCAGCACTAGCGATAAACGTGTCGCTTACCTCTTACGAGCTGCAAATAGGAAATTAGAAGTTCGTCAAAAAAATCCTGGGATTTTTTCTTAAAAATATGCATCAGTATGTAAAAACCCATCGTTTCTATAAGTATTCCCGTACATATGATTCAAGGTGACCGTATTTTTAGGGCTCAATGTAATAAAGCTAAAAATACATCGTTCTGTTTGATTTCAAAATGTTCTCACAATTTTAGATAATGCGTACAAAGAATGCGGATATCCTTAGGTCTTGACTTTTCCAGATGCATCTAAATATAGTTGTGGTTTAGATTAAAGCTGTAAGGCAAACAACTTAGTTTATAGTATTAGTAATCTACCTTGATCTTATAAAATACTAAAATTGTGTATAAATTAATAGTCTCTATGATCTAGCGGTCCAAGTTTTGGATTTGACTTCACGAGGCCCCGGTTTCGAATCCCGGACTGGGCAACAAAAAGTATTTCTAATTTTCTACAAAAAAAAATGTTGCTCGGGATTGGATGTGTGCCCGGTTGGCGATAGACTTGCCACCTATCACACTGTGGAACTTAGTGTTTTCGACTAGTCGTGGGTGCCCTGGTTGTGCCTCTGCCCACCATATCAATGGTTCCCGTGGGACAACAGAATAATTTTATAGCGCGAGGAAAACCAAAGAAAAAACTAGTTTCATCTTTTTATATAAAAAAATCATGTGATGTTAGTGGTTGCATTCCTTTGAGATTGCTCGCCTAATTTTAATTAACATTTTTGTGTAGAAATGAGAATAGAGCTTGAATATACATTTTACTAAATCAGATTTGCCGGATCAGCAATATTTTTACACAATGCTCCGTTTTATTTCAGATGAAATTCACGCACTCATCACTTTGGGCCCTAACACATAACTGTCTTGCGGTGCCGCACCGCTAAAATCGTCGGTTTGCGTTATGGCGTTGCGACGTCATAGATGTTTCTCTGCCATGGACCATCATGAGAAGTTTGTTGCTTATTTGTTATTAAAATAATTAACTCTGTTTTAAATAAACAAATAGTGCCGTACCGGTACAATCGGCAGTAGCGTCACTGCCGATTGTAGCGATGCGGCAACGCGGTTATTTGTTTAGGCCCATAGTGATGAGTGCGTGAATTTCATCTAAAATAAAACGGAGCTTTTTGTAAAAATACTGCTGATCCGGCAAACGCTTACCTCATTTACAAAAGTATATCACTTAGCAGTACAATTATATTCATGCTCTATTTTCATTTCAACACAAAAATGTTTACTAAAATTGGGCGAGCCATTTCGAAGAAATGCATTATGCAACCACTAACATCACCGCTACAATCGGCAATGACGCTACTGCAGATTCTACCGGCGCGGCACCTTACCGCGGTTTTGTGTTTTGGCCCTAAGTGATATTATACTTTTATAAATCAGATTAGAGTTTGCCGGGTAAGCAAGAGTTTTATTATACAATGCTGCGTTTTATTTCAGATGAAATTCATGCACTTATCCCTTTGATCGGCGATAAAACTCCACTTCAAATTTTAAACGATGTTGCCATCAGGTAACAATACATAATCAAAATCATTTATCAAAATTCATACATATCTTCACGCCAAGTCCCTTACGGGGTTGGCAGAGAGTATCGAGTGCCGATCACGATCCTGACAAACCTGTCTTGCTTCCTTCACATTCATTACCCTTTTCATACAAACACGCCGGTTTCGGAGACTCTTGACACCACCCTCGGATAATATCCGATTGATCTGATCGTGAAATGTAAATGTAAATTTATCAAAATCGATAAAAAAATTAACCATAAAACGCAATAGACAAAGGGCAGCTTTTCGCATTATTAATATATGTAAATCAATAAATAAATATCCCTGGACAAGTTACACAAATTGAATTTAACCCAAAAGTAAGCAAATGATGTCCTTGTGATATGGGTGTTAGTCAACGATTGTAACACATAAAAATACTTAAATAGATACCAGAATAAATTTAGCAAACACCCAGACCAGGACATGAAGTCATCTAAATGTTCATCACACAAATGCCTGCCCCCGTCGGAAATCGTACCCCAGCCTTGCGGTTGGTCGATCTAGTTAGGCGAGTACCCTAGCCACTCGACCAATATAATATATGTATGGAAGAAATTTAATCAAACCGATTCAGTAGGTACATTCAGAATTTATTTTGAATACTGGGTTTTTTCTCCCTGTCACCGTTGACATATGATTTTCGTACGCATAGATTTGTAATGTCCACAATGGCAAGTCATTCATTCCTTCACGTAAAAAATAAATAAAGTGCTAAAATTAAAAATTATAAGATCAGCTGCTTGTAACAAAATAAACCGGTTTTTTGTGAATACCCATTTAGAGCCTAATTTTTATAATCTATATATTAATACGTAATGCTAAAACTTTGGAACCCCCTTTACGAAAATTGCGCTGACGGAGGAGCATGAAATTTGGCACACTTACAGTTTATGTGTAGAAGTGCAGAACGCTAATATTTTTCAATAGTGATGCTTATAAAGTACATTAAATCAATAAATAAGACATTACCCACACTACCATGCATTTGACACACACAAACAAATATATTGATGATAACGATAAAGGATCACAGATGGCGCACTAAAAAGTTTGAAAACAAAGTTGGTCTTAAGAAATGAAGATGACGTTCTTATCAACAAGACATTAAAATTTATTATGGTTGAATTTCGACCAATGGGCGACCACTAGTCTATATTAAATAGCCTATATTAAGGATATTAGTACTACACTGGCGAGGTCGTCACACTTTGAGTTTTATGTTCTCATTAATGTATAATATTATATCAAAATGCTGCTCGTTCACTGCACGGACGTTATCTACTAAAACTGCTACACGTGTATTTTTTTTATTATTAACGAAATTCTAGAATATTTCCTAAATGATACCTAGCTGACGCACGTCATGAATAATACATAGAGTGACGAGTTTTTACAGTTTCCACGTGCAGTTTCCTATGTGTGTGTTAAAAAGTTCAATTATATTAATTATATTGTTTTTTCAATGTCGGCACTTGGTGGAATTTCATTGTATGCTTACTTTTTAAATATATTGTATTTTGGGAAAATGCAAGTGTTTTAATAAAGTTCATAGAAAACGATGTTAAATATTTATATGTATTCATATTACCGCCTGTTTTTACGATTAAAAGACTTATTAAAATCGGTTTAGGCATATCAGAAATTAGGCTGAACGAACAGAAACAAGGATTTAATTAACCTCGCATTTTCTGAAATATAATGATATTATTAGCGGTACCAACACCGCAACAGAGTTTGCCTCAAAAACTGGTTTTGGTATTTACGTTAATTGTATTTTAAAATAAAATTTAAATCTGTACATGAAACATTAAAAAAATGTGTACAGAATGAAGTACCAAAATTGCTACTAAAATTTTTGACGATTTGTCAGTTTGTGTGTTCACTTTTCACACAAAAACTACTTAACGGATTTTTACCAAATTTTGTATAGCTTATAGCCTGGGTAAACATTTAGTGTGTCTTCTACTGCGTAAAAATGTTATGATCTCATCAGTAACTACGAAAAGACACTACAATTTGTGGACAAAGTCAAAGGCAATAGCCAGTTCATAATAAAATAAACATTTGCAATAAATGAATAACTAACTTTAATTCAATCCTGAAGCAAACAAATTGTATTCTTGTTAATAGAATGAAAACCTACCACCTTATATATTTCTGCCACCATTAATGACACTATTATGTTCCGGTCCATAAGGTAGGGTTCTGGTAGACTCGCACATTAAATCTAACAACCCGGCCACAGGATAGCGACGAACCTATCACATCTATGGTATCTTTAGGCTAACTTTGCAGCGTGCGTACGTATTTGCTGTCTTTCGCTATAAAAAAAAACTATGAAATTGTATTTACAAAGTCAGTAACAATTAGTATCAAATGTTACTAAGCCAATCATGTTTGAGTCAGACCCTGTACTATAATTAACCCTAAAACGTACAACCATTCATTATACTGCAGGTGAACTATTTTAGTACGTATCACCCGAGCCCTTTTATATAGCAACAACTTTATAACTTTATACAAATGTAGAACATACACACATATATTATGTATGTATTACATATATTCACGCTCCATAGCTGGTAGGGAGATTATAAAGACCTGCCTGGCTTCTTCCACATGCATTACTCTTTTTATACAAATACTCCGATTTCGGAGACTCTTGACACCCCCCTAACCCTAACTGGTAACCCTAGTCCCCGTATTTACCTATACTACTACGCATGCTAATTAATTTAAGTCATAAGACAGTATGCAATAAGTTTTTACAGTGATTTTGTAATAAATATATATCTTTTATATTATATAATATCGCCTCTTATCGCCTCTTTATCGCCTCTGTGGTCTAGCTGTTCAGGTGTTGGACTTGACTGCATGAGGTCCCGGGTTCAAATCTCGGGTCGGGCAACAATAAGAAAATTTGGTTTATCCAATTTTCTTATAACAAAAAAATGTTGCTATATGCCCGGTTGGCGATAGGCTTGCCACCTATCACATTGTGGGACTTAGTGTCTTTGGCTAGCCGTGGGTGCCCTGGTTGTGCCTCTGCCTACCTCTTCGGGGATATGGGCGTGAAGATACTTCTTTTTTACATCATATCATACAATTATTTAAAGAATATCTACAGATATGACGTCATCTTCACTATCATTGTAAAGTCACCTTCATAATACCACGACACGGACACGACACCGACAAGACACATCACGATATAATCATCAATCCCGTCACTGTCATGACGTAGTCACTAACAACATTATGGTCACTACACTGTTACGACATCGTCACAACACTGTTACGTCACGATATCATTACCAACAAAATTACAGTAGCTGATACAATGAAAGAAAGAAAAGAAAAGAAAAGAAAGAAAGAAAATATATTTATTTGCGGAATATGTGTGTTAAGGTTGTTACAAAATTATTTAAGCTTTCCAACATATTCTACCACATTGTGGTGTGCAAATATTGAAATATTTTTAAAAACTGATTATTTAATTATATGTATACACAATGTTTAAATATTCATTTAACAAATAGTTTTATTCTTATTACAATTTGAATTATAACTTACAAACAATTTTAAAATGTTAATAATTTTAACCCTGTCTACCGTAAACTACCACCGTTTCCAAACCTAGCCAGTCGGGAGAAGAAACGGCGAAACAAACTCCCAAATTGAAATGACTTTGTTTCTGTAACAATTATGTTATTTAAAAAATCACAGTACAATAGAGTACTATTTTGCTTAAAACTCTCAAATTATGTGAAACAAAAAAAAAGTAGATTGATTATGCTTAAATCTAGTCTTTTCATTTGATTAGTATCTCACATGAAACAATTGTCTAAGATTTTTTCCATCTCATATTCACATCTTCACCGTCACCGTCACGATATCAC
>NJDD01001675.1:287799-317025 GCA_002245505.1 Calephelis nemesis | reverse complement strand
TGAGTACCTTACATGAAACAATTGTCTAAGATTTTTTCCATCTCATATTCACATCTTCACCGTCACCGTCACGATATTTGTGTCGGTAGAGTCACGACATTATCACGATCGCTTAGGTTACTCTAGCAACATAACCCCGCATCCGACTTTGCACATGTTCGAATTTAAAAATTGTATTAAGCACATCTTCACAACTAACTCACTTTATGAGATTGGATCAAAACTACACAAGCTATCTTCAAACGAACATACAAAACATACAACTGTAAATCTGAAAACAGAGATCTCGCTTTGCTAGCTCGGTCAAAAATCTTACAAGGTTCAATGTATTGGCTGCAAAATCGTCCACAACGGAACCGACATTCCAAAGGTATATATGACGTAAGCACCCCCACCGGAGAAGGTCTATTATCAAGGACGCACTTGGCAACGCTATGGCTAAGAACGTTTATTATAGTCTATTAATTTAACCAGTCTCTGGCCAGTTTTGCCCTTATTTTAGTAATATATCGTAATAAATTTTTCACGTCTGTATCAAGGGCAAGGTAAGCCAAGGTACAGACATCATCAACAATGCAAACATACGTGATATAGTGAAACTGAATGCTGCAAATTTTAAATTTTATTTCTTAAAATGTACGTACTTTTTCCTAAATAATATTTGTACGCCACTCCAGTAATCGTTCTTTTGTAATGTAATCTTTAAGACCTATGACTGTACCTACTTCTACAAATAAATGAATAAAAGAAAATTTGGCAATGATGCCAAATAGACACATATATAGTAAAAGGTAACTTTGTTATTACCAGAAAGTAAAGTGGTAAGTAAAGTGGTAAGTAGTGGAATGCACCCTGTCTCACAAAGCAACACTGCTTTTTTCCACTCCAAAAACAAACCCGAGACCACATGTAGCCAGCACCAATACTGGACAACACTAGACCACAAATACGATCAGGTTGTGACAACTATAGAGATTCCGTGAGATCTCATTGAATGATTGGGGAAATATGTTAATGAATTTGTTTGCTCCAAATACGGCAGATCACATATTACAAATTTTAGTATTTCAATAAACTAGAATGCAAATTTTTGTTGTAAAATATATTCAGCGACTAATTTATATTTAAATGTTATTTTTAAAGTAAGATATTTAAAAATGAAACGTAATACCTGTTTTACTAGAAATCGCACAATTGAAATTAAAATAGTATTAAAACGTCAAGTAAATAAAAAACATAAGAATTAAGGGAAACATGCGCATTAAAATAGTTTTTAATAATTTTATTAATATTATTAATATGTGAAATAATAAACAAAATCGAGAGGTAAGTGGACAAGCACAGTGTTCTGATAGTAAGAGGCCGTCTTCCGAGGTCGGGATGGAAGGTCTATTATGCAAGTCTACTGGCTATCCTCCAGACGTGAACATGACAGAGTCAGTAAGGTGGTGGTTCCCTACCCTACCAAGTGGCTGTACAGCACTCTACTACCAGTGGTCTTGTTTGGAATGACTTATATTTTAAGCTGCGCTCGTCTCTTATGAGCTGCCTGATGAAAAGGCCGGTCCTTTGCAGAATAGACA
Source organism: Calephelis nemesis (assembly GCA_002245505.1). Lineage (NCBI taxonomy): Eukaryota > Metazoa > Arthropoda > Insecta > Lepidoptera > Riodinidae > Calephelis > Calephelis nemesis. The sequence goes on along the minus strand of NJDD01001675.1, from coordinate 315,442 downwards.
ATCTGCCTTCCTGTACCAGGCCGCTCGTAAAAGGCGAGCACAGGCTTAACGTCACCAATACCGTGACATCTGACTAGATGGTAGAGTTTCGCAAAGACTAGAAATGATAGGTACCACCGCCTTACCTATTCTTGACGTCTCAACGTCAGCGCTTGCCGTTGGTGCGTTCCGGTTTGGAGAGTAAGGTAGCCGGTAAACTTATTTTTGCTCGAGGTCTAACATCCATGCTTAAGGTTGGCAACGCACCATTACCACCTTTGGTGTCCCTAGGCGGCGTGAATTTCTTACTATCAGGAAATCCGTCTGCTTGTTTGCCTTCCAATATAAAAAAGTCTATTCTGCACAGAGGATCCAGACCAACACGGAGGTTTTTTTTATGTAATGGATTTTTTTGTATTTTTGTGTATGACACTGCATTAAAATATCCTTTTTTCTGCAGTGATAAAAAAATAAACCCCTTTTAACTTTTCTAAAAACAACACAAGGCCAACTAGAATGTCAAATTAAGGTCAAATATAGTTGCGTGCATTTTAGAGCTTTGCATGTAAATGCCGACTTGACCTTTGGATTGATCACATTTATTTCCACAGCTGGACACCGTGTTTTGTTTTAACTCTTTTTAATTATAATACATAATAAATGTGTACTTTTTTATGATTAAAGTAAAATATAAAATTACTCCTTTTTGGTCCCGGAATTCTTAAGAAAATTCTGGCCAATTGTTTTCCTACCTAGCTCAATATACTGGGTGTATTTAACACCGTAAGAAAAACTTCTGTGGTAGTTTAGATACAAAACAGACTTCAAAATTCATTGTACAGTTTTTGTCGGGAGCAAGGAGTTAAAAATTTAGCTGTTTTTCAGCCCGCAATGTACAACGAACAAAGTATTTGCATCATCCACGCGTTGGAAGATGTAAGTGCAAACCTATTACTTTGCTGTTTTTAGTATAAGCTAGCTGCCCGCCCTCCCTTCGCTTCGGTTATTCAAGAACAAAAATCCTACTAACATAATGCAGTAAGCGCGCATGTCTTTGCTACGCTTCAACGATATTTAATTTTTGCGCCCGGAGATTTTAACTTTTTGATAACTCATTAGTTGTTGTTAATGTTGTAAAAGGCAATTTTGATCCCAATTTCACGCATAACGTACTAACAGACGTTAAGTTGATTAAGGGTTAATACTGTATTGTTAAAAATATGTTCTAAAGTAAAGTCATTTTACTGTTTTAAGTAAACGCAAAAAACGGTTATTGTGGGTTATTCATTAAAGATAGACATATACAACCGCTTACTTTTTTTGAGATCTATCGAAGAGGAAAAATCCCACTATACATTGTTTTGTTAAAACTCAAAAGGTTTTTGGCAGCGTTTTCGAGGAAATGTCATGATTGGCTTTTTTGCCGACATATTGAACTAATATCGTTGTAATATTATTGGTTTGTACAAAACATAAACTTACTATACACTAAAACCTTTCTCAAAAATTGTTCTATCTATTGTTGAAAACTGAATGAAAATCTGTTCAGTACTTTTCGAGTAAATCGCGAACAGACAGACAGACGCAGCGAGGGACTTTGTTTTATAATATTATGTATTGATAAAAATCGAGTTGCGTTAAATATTATTACTGAAAAAATAGTGAAATTAATAAATAACATTTTTTTAAAAAATTCATGAAATTTCCGACACAAAATTCCAACTACATATTCATATCTATCGTGTACAGAATCCGTGGTATCATTTTTCGTTAAGCTGTCATGTTAAGCGCTACTGTTTTGGACGATTGGTAAAGATAAATATTGACTATGTTAGGGCCACTTGCAGGGTTACGTTTTACCTGTCAAATATAAGGTTATTTACCCTATTTAGACACTAATTCAGAGTTAATACTTAACCCAGGAACATGCAAGTGACCTTTAGAGGTTTAACCCGAGACTGGGGTTTTTAGCTTTCTGAGTTCTGCTGCCTTGCCCTCCAAGCCAGACCTTGGAGACAACCGTTGCATATTGAAGGGATCCTATGCAACGTGTATCAATATATTAGTTAATCATAACTTTTATCACGGAAGAAGACAATAATGAGCACCGAGTCTATAAGAGTTACAAAGAACTTTGGCAGAATATTATCTACACTATTTCGGAAACTTCGATAAATGTCTGTTATAAAAAAGGAATTAATTTATTTTTATAATTTTTTGTCAATTTCCGGTTTGATTGTAAGCCCCGACGTAGTAATAAATCTATATATATATATATAACAGAAAGTGGTGTTAGTTACACTATTTATAACTCAAGAACGGCTGAACCGATTAGGCTGCAAATTGGTGGGGAGGTAGCTTATAACCGGTAGAAGGACATAGGATACTTTTTATTCTATTCAATTGTGAGGAAACTGGGTAAAACAACATTTTAATTTTTCCCATACAAACTGAATGGGCGGAACGAAGTTCGCTGGAACAGCTAGTTAATAAATAAGCTGCTTTTTTTGTGTTAATTTATATAATAATTTGCAATGTGTATATACATTGCCCGAGTTGCCATCTTAAAAAATATTTACACAACACTCTATCATCTAGTAATAGGTATCTGAGGTAAAATAATCCACTAACCTGAATTATTAGATTAACACCTGTGCGCGATGGGGTCGTCAAGTTCCCTTTTGCAGAAGCTACATCTATCATCGTATAATATACTAGCTTTCACCTGCGGCTTCGCACGCGATTTCACGGGAACTCGTTGTGCGATCTTGATTAAAAGTAGCCTATATGTTAATCCAGGTCACAACCTATCTGTGTTCCAAATTTCAGACAAATCCGTTCTGCCATCTGCCAAACTTTCGCATTTATAATATTAATAGGACAATACTAGTAGGTTGGTTTCAAACAGCATTAAAGGAAGTATTTGAAAATATAGGTACATAATGCGATTTATGTAAGTCCAGTAAAACTATTATAAGTGGATATTGAACAAGCATCTAATGCGATTTATGTAAGTCCTTCTGTTTGTTACAATCGAAGTAAAGAAACATGTTTTTACAACAAAGGAAGCCCGAGCCCGGTAATAGTCATTTCATTTGCAGCTGCGTGGTACCTTGACACATCAACGAGGGTGTTACCTTTGTAGTAGTTCGGAAACATGTCTATGTTATTTTTATATCATGCAATGATTAAGGTGTTGTTTTATGTTTTTTCATGTTAGAATTTAGCAAAAACTTCTGAACAACTGTTGACTATATACACCTTAAATGTTATAGGTGCATCGCTGACCTGTGGTCGGGATATAAGTCTACCTTTTACCCTACCCTCCAGGCTGGAATATGACATAGTCATACAATAGGTAAGGTGGTGGATCTCTTCCCAGATAATAACGTATATCTTAACCCTTGAGGCCGGAGCATGACAGTCATGGTGGCAGGAGTAGGTAAGGCGGTGGATGCTTACCTAGGCAAGTTGCAGTACATCACTCTACCATGGTCGTGTTGGTAGTGACTTATATTTTAACCTTACCTTTAAAGAAAATTACAAAAACCTACCAGTGCCAAACCACAAAATATGTACCTGTTTTGTGACCAAACGAATAAGAACTCAAAAAATAAAATGAAAAATGGTATTAGGAAACAGGAAATTGGTTGACATTGATTGCTCTTCATACAAACTCAAAAATACAAGAAAGAAAGAAAAGAAAGAAAATTATTTATTACCTGGATTGGTACCACCGCTTTACCTATTCCTGGCGTTAGAACGTCATGACATGTTCCGGTTTGGAGGGTAAGGTAGCCGGTAAACTTAGTTTTGCTCGAGGCCTAACATCCCGGCCTTAGGTTGTCAACGCACCATTACCACCTTTGGCATCTTTGCGTGATTTTTTTACCAGGAAAGCCGTCTGCTTGTTTGCATTCCAATGTCATAAAAAAATTTAGTTTATTTCACTGCGATAGATTTGTCACATCTCTATATTACTACCAACTTGAATTGTAAATGTTTCTTCCTTATTATTCTGCATCAAGGTTGCACGTGTAACGCTGCAAAGTGAATTAAATATTCCGCTCATTATTTTTACACTTTGTTAAAAACCGGTTTTCAAAGTATCCTCTTTCATACATACATATCTTTACGCCAAGTCTCTTACGGCGTAGGCAGTACGTATACGGGGTACGGGGTAGGCAGAGAGTATCGAGTGCCAGACCTCACGATACTGACAAACCTGTCTTGCTTCCTTCATATTCATTACCCTTTTCATATAAACACGCCGGTTTCGGAGACTCTTGACACCACCCTCGGATAATATCCGATTGATCTGATCGTGAAATGTCAGCCTTGGTCTCCCCGGGTACCTACACCCATTCACAATTATTATCCTCTTTTTGGTTTAATATATGAATGGAAAGAAAAATCCCATTCAAAATATTCATATACACCTTTGTACACAAGTAAATAAAGTATCTTCACGCCCATATCACCAAAGTGGTAGGCAGAGGCACAACCAGGGCATCCACGTCTAGCCGATGACACTAAGTCTCACAATGGGAGAGCTGGCAAACTTTTCGCCAATCGGATATATATCTAATTGATGGCAACGTTGGTTACTTTTAGTAGAAAATTGAAAATACTTTTTTTTCATAGGCCGACCCTGGGACCGAACAGGTGATCTCAAAAAGTCGGGTCCAACGCGGGACCACTAGACTACAGAGGAGAATTAAATCTTTAAAGTACGAGTAATTCAAAATTTAATCTAAACTAGCTGTCGATCAAGCGACAGTTTAGTGAAATTTAATTTTCGGTAAGTTCTCTAATGTTTCGCTTATACAATTTATACAACTACCCAACCCCTAAAATTTCGTATCGCTTGATATTAACAGCTATTAACAGTTTGTATGAAAAAGCTTTAAGTGCAAGTATTGATGTTATCGCGGCAGGAATAGATAAGGCGGTGGTGCCAATCCGGACGAGTCGCTGCGAAACTCTACTACCTAGTAGGATGTCACGGTGTTAGTGACAGAAATCCTATGCCCGACTTTTACGAGCTGCTTGGTAGAAAGATGGTCTATTCTACAAAGAAGCCCGGACTAACACAGGGTAAAAAAAAATATCAGAGTGATTGTTACTACACTCCTCCGAAACTGAACGTCTCAGAATAGGTCGTCGTACCTATATTTCATCTCCTTAAATGATAAAGTTTGTTTTATTTTTCAGACAGATTTTTTTAAATGATGTGTCATTAAAAATAGATTCAACCCAAAACTTTGTACAATCTGTGGGAAAAACTGAGGGAAACTAAGAAAAACATCATTTAAAAATTTTCTACACAAACTAGACGGGTAGAACAAAATTCGTCGGGACAGCTAGTATGCTCCAAATTATTAGAATAATTGTCCCAAATATTGTATTTGTAAATGTACGTTTACGTCTTAAAAGGCTGTACAGCCTTATGTGTTCCTTAACGCAGTTGCAAAAAAAACGGGTTGCACTCCGGTAGTGACAACAGAAGTGAAAACTTGAATATTAATGTTGTGCATTTTTGATATTTTGGAATGGTTAGGGAATAATTTGGCACGAATTGATTTAATTATCAGTATGAAAGTACGAGTACTATCATTTATGTGGTCGAATACAATATTAATTTATTGCGCTATCGTACAATAAACATGACAACACTAACATTCGCACAAGCGCCCTGCGCCGTCTTACGAATTTTCGATCAGGTCACGTATCCTGACGCGAGTTTAGAAGATTTTACCCATTCCAAAAAAGTGCGCAACGCCGCTAAAGAAGTTTTCACTTTAAAAAACATTTTACAGAAATTAACAACTGCTTATATTTTGACAGCTGCGTTTATTGGTGTATGTCGATCAAAAAATAGTTGTTAATATAAAAACAAAATTAAGCTACATTATTTGTTTATCCCCCATGTTGGTCCAGGCTCCTTTCCAGAATAGACCGTCTGCCTTCCTGTGCCAGGCAGCTGGTGAAAGGCAAGCATAAGCTTACCGCCACTAACACCGTGACATCCTAATAGCTGGTAGAGTTTCGCAGCGACTTGCCTGGATTGGTACCACCGCCCTACCTATTCCTGCCGCTATAACATCCAATGCTTTCCGTTGACGTGTCCTGTTTTGGAAGGTAAGGTAGCCGGTTAACTTACTTTTGCTAGAGGCCTTACATCCCGGCCTTAGGTTGGCAACGCACAATTACCACTCTATAAATTTTTAAAGAAAGAAAAAAATTTCGCCCCAGACAGGGACTTGAATCTTGAATCTCAGTAGCTCAATTGGTTAGAGCATTCGTCGGCTTGAGACGAAAGGTTACAGGTTCAAATCCTGTCTAGGGCGAATTTTTTTTCTTTCTTTAAAAAGTTATAGAATATTATCCCAAGCACAAGCAAGTGCTAAAATAAAAATACGTTGCACCAATACCACGTTTGGTGTCTCTAGGTTAATAGAGTGCTTTCTATTATCATAAACAAACATATTATATAGGTTTATTAATCAATTTTATTTATTAGTTACCCATGGTTACCCACGGATAAAGTTACGGGGATTATTTAATATGTTATATATTACACTACCCTAATTTTAAAGTTTATGGAAATATTCACGCGTATTTGTTCATATGATACGAAACAGGTGTTTTAATTAGTTTTCTATTCGAATACGTCGGTAGAGCTTTTAATATACTTTCATCCGAGGGATATTTGTTAGGTCCCTGTAGAGTTGCTTTCCCTGGATTAGGCTGCCGTGGCTCCCGATTCACCTTGAAGAGTAATTATAATGATCGGCGCCGGAATAGTCTGGAACGGGATTCTTCCTGCAGAGGCGTGCCGGGTGATATAGTGTTGGTACGCCCAACTGTCTCCCCTCTCTTTCACACTCACACGCTACGACGGATCCTTCATCTCCTTCATCCATCCTGTCTCGACCACCCACGCCCCCACGCAGTAATAACCCAATTTGTAAGAACCCCCCTATTTTCAAGGACGGCCGTCGGTCTTTATGGCGGCGGCGACAACGTTGACTCCAACCTTGTTTATTTCAGTTTCTTTTTGTTTGGAAACTTACGGAACTTATTTTCGTACTTTTATGATGTAGATGGAGTTAACCTACGCCCAGCCGTACGTTGGGTGCTGAGCTTTGAGGATTTGAAACTTCGTTACGTGCTAGTTCTTCTTTAAAAGCAATGAATAACACATAGTGATACTTTCCCTCTTTTATTTATGTAACAATAATACTGAAAATTGTTTTTTTATATTAATACACATAATGTACTCATTTTGTCATAATAATTAGAACTATTAAAAACAAAATTAGTAGTTTCATGAATTTGCTGGTTTTACTTTTCACAGCTCTATTGAATATATAGATATATATTTATTATATTCAATTAATTATATAAAATAATTTGACGACAGTTACAAAATGTGTACGTGTAAGTGTTTTTATAATAATTAATTTTTTTCTGAACGATATTTTTTAAGGTCTTTTTCAAACATAAATTAGCCACAAATGTATAAGATTTAGTCTATACTAATATTATAAACAGGAAATGTTTGATTTTTTGTTTATTTGTTTGAAATGAATAGGCTCAGAAACTACTAGACCGATTTCAAAAATTATTTCACTACATTATCTGTGAGTGACATAGGCTTTGTTTCATCAAAATCGGTGCAAAAAAAACCTAAATTACACGGGCGAAGCTGCGTGAAACTGCTAGTTATTTATATTTTACTTTTACACATGCTGTAACACATTCAATTATATTTTGACATTTATTTATAACATGCGTGCATGCATTATTGCATACAAATAAAAAAGCTGAGAACTATTTCTTTAGTTGAGTTTTAAACAGTACTAGGTCAACTCAACTCTACAAAAAAAATGCTACAACGTTGATAAAAACGACCGTTAAAGTAATATGTCGAGAAAAGGTTTCATTATTTATACTGAGTCATCGTTGGGTTCAAGGCCATCCGCGTTGGCTCGGAATGTCTAGACGACTTTGCACCTCCATCCCTTCAAGGGTCCAGATGAATTATAAGTTTTCAGCAAAACAATATTTCCTCAATGTAAAAATGATTAATCCTGTTGTTTTATAGATAAAGGAAGCAAAAAGGAGAAAGACAAAGACTTTCTAATGGTCTTTGTCGCTTGTATAAAACAGATGTTAATGGTGTGTTTCTAATTTAAGCAACGGATCTTAAACGACTTATGTAATACTAGCTATTACCCGCGGCGTTGCCCACGTGGTTAATAAAATAAAAAATATTCTATGTGTTTGCTACGACTTTAAACTTTTTACTCTTTATACTTTTATTTTTAAATTGGCTGACCTAATCTAAATTTAAGCGAAATGATTAATTATGTAATAACAACTCTATATAGATATCTTTAAAATGCATTCTGATTTCCGAAGCTTGACAAATATAGCCGAAGCGCATCATTTAAATATTACTACTATACCCTCTACGTGTACCAAATTGTATGAAAATCGGTTCAACAGTTTTTGCAAATAAACATACAAAGTTTCGCATTTATAATATTAAAAAAAGAATACCAAAATTTTTAACAATAATCTTTGAATTGTATGTTATACATACTTAAACACTGGAACCGTTCGCAACGAAATTTCGCAAGATACAAGTCTATGACCTAAAGGACTACTTTTCATTCTGATCAGTCTAGTTCCTGCGAGGAGATTTATTCCATTAATACGCCGGCAAAGTCGCGGGTGACAGTGCTTAACATATTTGCATTAAATACTACAGTTCCTTGCGAAATATGAATTGGAATAATAAAGTGTGGAATATATAAGTATATACATTTATATAAAAATATTGCAATAAAGTTCTACAAAAGGCCGATTATAAAGAGTGTTAAAAATAAAAAGGTTTGATTTATATCTGACGGATTTTTTGTTAATCGCAGTGATTTTCGTTCCTTATATAGACGATTTTAATAAGTGAATTTGAATTTGATGTTTATGGATTTTGCATGGATGTTATCTGAAACAAAATAATTACGTGTATTAAAATTAAGCGAACGTAAATATTGTCTAGTTTATTTGCATTTAATTAATGGATTATTATTTTAAGATTTTAATTTTGGAGTCGCTTTTCAATATTTGAATCGTAGGTTAATGATTTACGCCGACGCGACGATCGACGATGCCAGAATTCTATTCCTGAAGGGACTGAGCTAGACATTTGTTTGATAACTTATGTAAGTACATATTATATGATCTGTTGCCGGCGTGGTTAAACTTTTTTCGAGATAAAAATTATCCCATGTGTTAATCCAAGTTACCCTCTATGTGTATGCCTTTTGCGAGAAAGAGTAACGAACAAACATACAAACTTTCACATTTATAATATTAGTAGAATTACTTAGAATTTTTTATGGAATAATACGTATTACTTATGTGTTTTTTATTTATCGATTTCAATTGATAAAATTACGATTCAAAAATAAAATTTAAACTTGTCAGTTTGTCTGTATATATGCTTAGACAAGAACAGCAACATGTTAAATACTGTAAATAACACATATATACATTTCTTCACACCTTATTTCTTACAGGGTAGGTAAAGAGTATTGAGTACCAAGTCTTCTGGTAGACCTGCCCGGCTTTCTCCACATTCATTACCATGTTCAAACAAAGACGCCGGTTTCTGAGACTTTTGTCGCCACCCTCGGATAATACCCGACCGATTTCAAATAATTTGAAATAAATAAGGATTTAACTAACTTAAAAATAAAAAAAATCTGAATAAATCGTAATATGGCATTCTCGTGTATAAAAATAAAATATATTACTCGAAAATTTTTTTGTACTTTTTGATAAAATTGATACGCTGTATGTTTTAGCACATGTGGGATGATGAGGCCCTTCTACCCTGACTGAAATATAGGACAACTAAGTGTTGATTTAACGTTAATATGCGAGCTCATGTTTGGTGGAGTGGTGGGCCTAGCAAAAGAGCTATCGAGATCGAGTAACAAAGCGACTTCGTAAGAGAGATAGTGATGACAGTATCTTTACTTTGACTGAAACTATTTTTTTAATAATATTTTATTAACGAATAGTGATATCGTTATACAGAATGTAAAATTACATCATAATTGCAGTGATGATTCTCACAATTTGTCATCATTGATTAGATAGTATCGCTTAAGTCTTTTCACCATATAAAGCAAAATCTGTCAGAATCAACAGTCACAAACTCAATTGCAAACGCAAGCTTATGTTAAAAGAAATGTAAAAAAAACTGTATAAAACTGTTGTTTTTTAAAATATGTGTTTTAAAAAAGGCAGCAAAATTGGTAACGTGGTTTACGTTACCAATTTTGCTGCCTTTACTACAATTTTCGCCGCTATCATGTTCTGGAGGTTAGAGTAACAGATGAAACATTTACGTACGTGGCTTACACCCGTATTCAAAAAGTTTACTTGGCTAAGTAATGAAAAATCGCTGCGCGACATTTAACTATGCGTTTCTTACGTTAGGCCATCCAATTCATGAACAATACTTAGAACCAAACTACTCAGAACTATGTATTGTTCATGAATTGGTTGAATTGACGTAAGAAACGCATAGCTAAACGTCGTACTTCGCGCAGCGATTATTCATTACTTAGCCAAGTAAACTTCTTGAATAAGGGGTGTTAGTACCCTAGCTGAAGCTTAACACCGTACCATCATAACCTATAATGTTCATAATCAACGTATATTTTTTACTATCGTTGTATATATTTGCTTGTTAGCCTTTCGATTTCATGAGAAAGTCGAGTTTGGAATTCACTGAATATTTTAATTAAGCTAAAAGTTTTTAATTATTAAGTTAGCAAGAAATCAATAACTCTGCCAGATTTTAAATATCAATCTTGTTTAAATTTCGAGTAAATAAATGTTGTACTAATTTGAATATTTTTTTGTGAAATTGAAATAGTATCTAATAAAAAAAATGTTCAAATTTGCATTGTCGTTTTCTAAAGTATTTATTCGAATCAAATATGATCACGTGATTGGCATTCAGTTTTAAAAAAAGTAAATGGTTGACTTTCTGGTGTATCAAAACAAAAACACGAGTGCTTCACATTAAGCCCTTTTACGAAAATATAAGAAAATAATTCATAACGTTTGCTTTGTGAGAGTTTTTTATCTGTATAAACGTGTGGATATTGTGACAAATTTATTTGATTTGTAATAAGAAAAAGTATCTTCATGCCCGTATCCCTGACGAGGTACACAGAAACACCCATGACTAGTCGAAGACACCTCTTCGCACTATGTGATATCCGATCATTCGATCCTTAAATCCTTTTTAAATAGATAATCTATATATGAAAAATGAATCTCCTTTTCGCGTTTCCTAATAAACTTTTCATAAATAAATTTTGAAAGAAAATAACTAAGAATGAGAGTTGGAGAGGACTTTACCACTTATAATATACTATATAATATGTTTTTTTATAATATTGGAAGACAAACAAGCAGACGGATTACCTGATGGTAAGAAATTCACGACGCCTAGAGACACCAAAAGCGGTAACGGTGCGTGGCCAACTTGAAGCTAGGATTTTAACCTCGAACAAAAGTAAGTTTACTTGCTACCTTAGCCTCCGGACCGGAACAAGTCAACTTCAAGCGTTGACGTTATGGCGTTGATAATAGATAAGATTGTGGTAACAATCCAGACGAGTCGCAGCGAAGCTATACCACCTAGTCAGTTGTCAGAGCGTTAGTGACGGTAAGCCTATGCTCGCCTTGTACAAGCTGCCTGGCAGGATGGAAGATGGTCTATTCTTAAAAGGAGCCCGGACCAACACGAGGAAAACGACTTACATACATACATATTTTCACGCCAAGTCCCTTACGGGGTAGGCAGAGAGAATCGAGTGCCAGACCTCACTATCCTGACAAACCTGTCTTGCTTCCTTCACATTCATTACCCATCCACATTCGTATTGTACATCTGCTTTGTCAATCTTTCATCTGTCATTCTTTCCACATGACCAAACCAGCGGAGCATGCCTTTTCGCATTTTAACACCAACACTTTCTTTCAAACCCACTCTTTCTCGGATCTCACTGTTACGAATGCGGTCAGCGAGCGTTACACCACAGATTTTCCGTAGTGCTCTCATTTCAACCGCAATTATCCTACTTTCATGCTCTTTCTAACATACCCAACTCTCGCTTCCATACAAAACGACTTAATCGATAAAAAGTAAAGTTTTTTGATTTATCTTCAGTATGAAGTAACCCTGAAATAATTGTATACGAGTATGTCCTCAATGGATCGACCCACACCCAGCTTGTCCCAACCCCCCTCACTGGTCTGTAAGGGAGGTACCAAGTATTTTATGACCTAAAAACAAACTTCAAACGGGCCAAATGTTAACTAATTGATATTTTTTCAGGATCGTATAAATATTTTTTTTTATTTTTATACTTTATATAAAAAAATATAACTACAGTCTGCCAACTGGAAAAAAGTATAGAAATGATATACATATCACTGTAAGGACGGCACATTGTAAACAAACGATGACAATTTTTCAACAGTAAAAATACAGGCCATATATCGACACAATATAATTCGCTCATCCGGTACAACAATGGCACAATGACTAAAATTGTGAAAATGACTTTTTTAGGCATAAGTGATTAAAATTACATAATCTGCTTTCGTAATATATAACAATATATACTTAATAAAATCTCTTGAGGATAGAAAACACAAAATTAAATAAAATAAGCCTCTATTTATGTTTAAATCTTGCACCTGAAAAGTGAACTCAATGTAAGTTGTGCCGTTGTTGAACCGATTGAGCGAACATGTTAATGTATATGGGACTTAGTGTTTTCTGCTAATCATGAGTTGGTTAACCTGGTTGTGCCTCTGCTTACCTCGTCGGGGATATAGGCGTGAAGATACTTTTTTATACGTTAATGGTGCGATGCCAACTAGAGACGAGTATAAACATAGCTTTTCGAAGCATGTAAATTATGATTCAATTGAAGTGAAACTGCAAAAAACTGTCTCGCATATTAAAGTTACTTAGCTCTACCGCGGGAGCCCGTTGAGACACGGGGATAAAATGTGGCCTATATTCTTCTCCAAGCTTTAATCTATTTCTATCTAAAATTCAATAAAATCGGTTTAACCTTTTCGCCGTAAAAATGAATTTCAAATTTACATAAGTGGGGATTATGAACCTTTCCAGGGTTCCGCAGCTAACAACAAAAACAGAAACCTTAAAGTTTGTCCATCATTTTGTATGTCACAGCTATTTTATTCCCAAACTATTAAGACTACAAAGTAGAAAATTGGTAGGTATTTTGTAAATTGCTTTAAGATTTTTATATAAAAAAATTAAGGGCTCACCAAGTAAGGCTCCACATTCATGGAACTCATAGATTTTTTTCAATTAAACTATGCGTATTGTTTATAGATAGATTTCAAAAATGGCTGAGGTTTCTAAAATTGTTTACCCTTTAAGTCAATGATATGAAAAATAGACACATCATAAGTTATAAAATGTACAAATCTAAAAAAACTTTAAAATTTTTGGCTATTACTTAAAAGTTTAAACAAAAATTACTTTGAGCTTGATTTTTTCGGTTTTTAAAAATATGATACAATAAATCCAAAAAAATAACTTTGTATTGTAATACAAATATGGAAAACAAAGTTATCTTTTGTTGGTTAAAGTTGTAATATCACTATATTATTTTGACATTTAGTTATATGTTACTTCTTACTCTCAATATATGTAACTAACTGTTGTTCGCGGTGTTGTCCGTGTTTCAATAACTATTGTCCCACACATGTGGAACCATTGTCCCACAGGATGTTCTTTTCGGTATAAAAACATTCTAAGTTTTTTTAGTAAATCAAGAATCTTAACAGTTTTTAATTAACTGTAATCACTTTTGTATTGTTATAAAATGTGTTTTTTTTCTGTTATCAAATTTTTGTGCACTACCCCATTTGTGTTTTTGTCACCACTACCCGGCGTAAACTGAGAGAAAATCCTTTTTTGGCATTAAGTTCGCATTTACACATTTATTTTAGCGCAATAAAAAACTAAAATAAATAAATAAATAGTAATAAGTTTTACATTGAGCTACCCTCAATGTGTGTGCCAATTAACTTGAAAATCAGTTCAGCAGTTTCAACGTGAAGGAGTAACAAACGTATAACATTAATAAGACTGACGTTTTCTATTACGGAACCTTTCAAGAGCCAGTCCGACTCGCACTTAGCTACTTTATTTTAACTCGCTAAACCAAGTGAGTCACTGATGGTTAAAAATAAACAATACTGGTTTTGAAGTAAGTTGTTAAGTTATTTTTAAGAATAAAATATTAAATAAATAAAATAGTTATGAAGGACGATGGCTAGATCGCTGCGTTTTCTATTATTTATACGAATTACGTCAGATTATTATATTTTAATGATAGCTGTGCATTGTTTTACTGACGCAAACGGAAATTAGGCAAAAGTAATAAGTAATTTTAAGACATTTCAATGATAGCATTATTAACTAGATAATAAAATTTCACATTTTTTTGGAAAATAAAAATGCTGTGAATAGATTAGCTTTATACATTGCTAGCGGCCCGCCCCGGCTTTGCACTATTATGAAATATACATATAAACCTTTCTTTTCAATCACTGTATCTATAAAAATAAAACTAAATCAAAATCCGTTGCTCAGTTTTGAAGATTTAAGTATACAGAAGAACATAGAGACAGTTTTGTTTCGTACTATGCAATGATGATGGTTAAAAATAAGAGGTGAAATTGGATTTTAATTAATGAATGATGTAAAAGGCGGGCATAGGCTTATCATCACTAACACCGTGACATCTGACTAGGTGGTAGAGTTTTGCAGCGACTCACCCGGATTGGTACCACCGCCTTACCTATTCCTGCCGCCATAACGTCATGACGTGTTCCGGTTCGGAGGGTGAGGTAGCCGGTAAACTTACTTTTGCTCGAGGCCTAACATCTTGACCTCAGGTTGGCAACGCACCATTACCACCTTTGGTGTCTCTAGGCGTCGTGAATTTCTTACCATCAGGAGATTCGTCTGATTGTTTGCCTTCCTATAACATAAAATAATGTACTTGAATAACATAATACTTTAATTAATTTACAACAACCATAATCTCATCGATTGACTCTGTGGTCTAGCGGTCCGGCGTCGGACTTGACTCCTTGAGGTCCTGGTTTCGATCCTCTGGTCGGATAACGACAAAAAATTTGGAAATGTATATAAATTTTCTAATAAAACTAACCTTCCCGGGATTGTATAATATGTGCCCGGTTGGCATAGTAATGCAATCAAAAACAATTTGTCTCTTTTGTTTTGTTATAATTGAAAAGAGATAGTGCATCAGAATAGGCACCACTTCATTAAAATAGCGAGTTGATTATTAAATATTTGGAATTTTTGCGTTTGTAATCTAACAGTCTTGAGTTCAGTAGACTTCTTGAAGTTCGATACCCGGGTTGCGCAACAAAATTAAATTAGAAAATTGTCTATTTTCTAGTAAAAATAACGATCTCCGGGATTGGAAATATGCCCGGTTGGCGATAGGCTTGCTACCTATCACATTGTGTCTCTTGCTGGTCTTGGTTTACCTGGTGGTGCTTCTGCCTTCCTCTTCGGGCGTGAAGATGCCTTTTTTTAATTTCAAAATACATTAGCATATTGCGTTAGTGTATGTGTAGAGGGACTAGGGTAGTATGTAGTAGGACAAAAAAAATTGTTATGCATTGATCGCTGCCAAATGTGTTACAGTAGTAGTATTTAAATTATTCGCTTCGGCTATATTCGTTAAGCTTCGGAAATCCGAATGTATTTTAAAGATATCTATATAGAGTTGTTATTACACATAATTAATCATTTCGCTTAAATTTAGGTTAGGTCAGCCGATTTAAAAATAAAAGTACATTATTTTAAATTTAATAAAATCACTTTTAATTTTGTAATATTATTTTACACATTGTAAAAACGCAATGAAGTTTAAAATAATTAAAATTAAAACAGAAAGAAGTATTCTTTTTATACAAGTGACAATCTCATGGTAAAACATATTGCAATGTAAGTAAATAAAAAAAAGTATTTATCTATATTAATAATTTTGTCAAGGGGTACGGTAGACTCGATTGAAACCTCACCTGAATAATAAAACATAAAAAATAATGATTTTGTGTCGACAACATATATCCGCAAAATTCGGATTGTCGAGTATTTTGTTAAATTCTATGTTAAATTCTAATGTGTAGACAGACAAATCACAGTCGCCATCTTGGGTAGTTAATAAACGTTCCGTTTTGTGATGTGTAACAGAGAATATTCCTTTATAACCTCTGCTAAATTCTCGGATAAGTACTCATACCCTTGTCGGTGGCAAATGCAACTCAAATGCAAGCCATACCCAAAAAAAAGTACTCATTGCAATTTGTTTTGTTAATTAATGTTACTTTACTTTAAATGTTGATTTAAAAAAAACTTTGGCAGTTTTTATTTACTATATTTATTAAACACAATGAATGAAGCTATACGAATATATGTCTTGCTTTTACCTTGAATATTCCTTGAAAACCAGTGGCTACAGAAATATCTACCTACATTTTGCACCTAGATGTATATTATGTCACATTTTACCTGAGCTTAGCCGGGTTCTTATCTAGTATGGTAGTAAAGGTTAAATAAAATGTTACTTATTTAACAATAAAAAGTTTCAAAATTGTAATTATCTGACAGTTACTGTCCTTAGGAAATATAACCTTAAGTAAAATTAAAGTGCAAAGTCGCCTGTGTGGTCTAGCGGTCCAAGTGTTGGACTTGACTTCATAAGGTCCGGGTATCGAATCCCGGGTCGGTACACAAAAAGAAAATGTGGTATTTCCAATTTCCTAATAAAAAAAGTGTCCTTCAAGAAGTTGCTCGGGGACACTCGGAACGTGTGCCCGGTTAGCGATAGGCTTGCCACCTATCACATTGTGGGATTTACTGTCTTCGGCTAGACGTGGGTGCCCTGGTTGTACCTCTGCCTACACCTTCGGGGATATGGGCGTGAACATACTTACTTTACTTAAATGCAAATTTTGTTTTATTTTAAGTTCTTAGGAAAACATACAGCTATACAAAATTGTAATTGGTTCAATTACTAAGTGGCCATTAAAATGTTTTCAAATATAAAAAAGTCAAATTACTTAAGCCAAATACAATAAATTCGAACTGTCTGTAGCCAGCAGAATAAAATCAGAGCCTTTACCATAAGTTGGTATAGATTACGCTTGGTAAATTACGTTTCGAAATCTATGACACTTTTGGTCTTAAAATGTGTTTCTCTTAGTTACCACAAGAGGCGCTGTTCAAAGTTTTCATACAAATAATTTACAGTGACGGTATCGAGTATAGTAAACTTGACAAGCCATAAACTCATGGTAATGGAATCTGAGTTATAAGATAACGTCGGTTCAGTCGGCGTAAATTTTTAGAAACATAGCAATAAACACTTTTTTCATTTCCGTAATTTTTAGGCGTTGAGTGATTTATGAATTTTGTAGGAAAATTTAACACATATACATATGTGCACGCCAAAACCTTTGCGCGGTTGGCAGAGTGAAACAAATAAAAAGTACTATGATTTCTAAAGACCTGCCTAGCTTCCTTCATATCTTTTACACTTTTCATACACACACGAAGGGTTTGAGAGTTTTTATAAGTAGGCATTAACATTTTATATAGTATAAAAAATCAAGTCAAATTTAAAAAGAAAAGAGATTGTAGAAATTACTTGCACAGTTTGATTCAATATATATAACTTGTCCAGAAATATTTATTTTAAATACTATTGTCTACAGAGTGTCGCCGTCGTTCTACACTAGTGCAAGAAGCTACTAAAGTACAAAAATACCTTAATTTAAATAAAGAAGATGATTATAAAATGTCACCCACATTTCAGTGATTAATTGAATAAAACACCGTCATTAAAAAACCGGTGTTTGGTTTTAGTTCCATACAAAATTGAAATTGAAATTGAAAATATTTATTTGAAACTAAAACAGATAAACAATTAGAACATGTTGCAAAGATAATAACTGCATTAGTCAGAGGCAGTGTCGCAGTTATTAACGCCACCTCCGGAAAACAAACAAAAGTTGTTCCGAAGAGGATAAATAAAATTTACTAATATAAGCATTCTCGAAGAGCTACGCGCGTGAGTGTGTGTGTGTGTGTGCGTGCGTGAGTGTGTGTGTGTGTGTGTGTGTGTGTGTGTGTGTGTGTGTGTGTGTGTGTGTTGTTGATGATGTTGATATACTATATTAAAGTAAATGAAATCAAGGATAGTTTAAATTTAATTAACTCTTCTACATCATCGTAATTTAAGCTTAAAAGCCATTGAAATAATTTCATTTACAATCCCGAAACGATAGAGGATAAATAACTCTGTTATTTTTTTTATACAAAATTACAAGTGGTTGCCATTGACGTGTTCCGGTTCAGAGGGTAAGTAGACCGTAAACTTACTTTTGCTCGAGGCCTAACATCTCGACTTCTGGTTGGCAACACACCATTATTACCACCTTTGGTGTCTCTAGGCGCCGTGAATTTCTTACCAGGAAATCCATCTGCTTGTTTGTCTTCCAATATCATAAAAAATATTTTATCAAAACGTGTAAAAAATACACAAAAGGTTTTTTGGGTTTTTTTGATTTTTTGGATTGAGAGATTTTATGGTTTTTTGGTTACAGAAGTCTATAGGAGGATTACTCCACTAGAGATCGGGTATCTCCCATGGGCTCCTCCGCTTTCCAAACAGAGCTATGAAAGTACCATCCCACCGTGGGGAGTGGGCCTGATACTCTCGTGGTAGCCCCGCCTCGTGGTAGACTTAGTCTGAACCACGAGCACCGTTGGTAGCTCTTTCTACCTCTCATTCACAGATAACTGCCTGATCCTTTAGGCACAGGCAAACTCTGCCCTTAAGGATACTGTAGGAATAGAACTAGGATGGGATATATGTATGAAAGGGAGTTGGGTTAAAGTCTGCGCGGGAAGGCAGACTGATAACCGGTGTGACTTAGGAATCACTCAGTTACCGTTATGAGAGGCGGTACCAAGGGTCGGTCCATGGAGAAGCCCATAGGAGTACCACTTGCTATGGTTTAACAAGTTTTATTTATATTGAGTAATATAAAAAATATCATAACCGCGATTTAGAATCGAATGTTTAATACGATTTTGTGGCATAACTGTTGAAAATTTACATACATACATACATATCTTCACGCCAAGTCCCTTACGGGGTAGGCAGAGAGTATCGAGTGCCAGACCTCACGATCCTGACAAACCTGTCTTGCTTCCTTCACATTCATTACCCTTTTCATACAAACACGCCGGTTTCGGAGACTCTTGACACCACCCTCGGATAATATCCTATTGATCTGATCGTGAAATGTCAGCCTTGGTCTCCCCGGGTACCTACATCCATCCACATTCGCATTGTATATCTGCTTTGTCAATCTTTCATCTGTCATTCTTTCCACATGCCCGAACCAGCGGAGCATGCCCTTTCGCATTTTAACACCAACACTTTCTTTCAATCCCACTCTTTCTCGGATCTCACTGTTACGAATGCGGTCAGCGAGCGTTACACCACAGATTTTCCGTAGTGCTCTCATTTCGACCGCATTTATCCTACTTTCATGATCTTTCTGACATACCCAACTCTCGCTTCCATACAATAACGTTGGGATAAGCACAGAATTATGCAAAGCGAGTCTAGCTTTTTGACTTAAAACCTCGCTTTGGAATAGCTTACCCAAAGCTCCATTCACACTATTCCCTGCACTCACTCTCTTCTCTACATCCGCGGTGTACCTTCCATCCCTGCTAAAAGCACAACCAAGATATACAATTTCATTCACTTGTTCCAGCACTACATCATCAACCAAAACTCTTACATCCGTTCTGGCTACATCTCTTTCAAATACCATTATTTTGGTTTTCATCGCATTCAAATGTAAGCCCCTTTCCTTACAATCTTCTTTCATAACTGTGACCAGTGTTTGCAGCTCAGATGGTGTAGAGCCCAAAAGTACAGCATCATCTGCATAAAGCAGGCAGTTCACAACGTGGTCACCCATACGCATTCCCACATTCAATGATCTTAACCTTTGCAGGCATTTGTCCAAATACAAGATAAACAAGCGTGCTGACAACACACAACCCTGTTGAAAATTTGATGATTTTTTTTAGACGATTCATGTTCTTTTGAAGTTATCTTTAATTTCTTGTAGAGATTTAGCGTCATGGCCTCTTATTTTTCGGTAAATTTAAAATAAACAAAGCCGAAAAATGCGACTATGCTATTGGCTGTTTCTTGTTTAGGTTCTAAGAAGTCCCTTATAATGGACTGTATTGTTTATACGTAGTGGAATTAGGTGATGGATTAAAGAAAAGTATAGAGGTGGTATACATTGAAATATTCAAAGAAACGAGTGGTCGCCCAGTGGTCCAAATTCGACAATAATAAATTTTAATATCTTTTTGATAATAACGCCATCTTCACTTATTAAGACCTACTGTTTTTTCCAAATTATATTATGAATATAGTTTGTGCGCCATCTGTGATATTTTATCGTCATTATCAATATATTTGTTTGTGTGTGTCAAATGCAGGGTAGTATGTGTAATGTTTTAGTTTTTCATATCTTTCAACGAAGAAACACGTGTACTGTTTTACGTATCACTTACTACTAAAGTAGTTTAAGTAGTTTTTAGTTATACTAGTTTAAGTTTTAGCCCTGATGATGCTATCATAAGCGAAGCCGGTAGGCTATTTATAAAACAATAAATTATAAGTGATACGTGAAACAGTACAAGTGTTTATTCATTTAAAAATATAAATATTTGCAGTTTTACCATGCGCCGGCGATGGAAAATATCAACTGTTTTAGTTTTTGGTTGAATGCACTTTGTATGCATTAGATATTATTAAAAAATATTAGCGCTCTGAACTTCTCCTACACATTAACTATAAGTGTGCCAAATTTCATACTCCTTCTTTTGTTAAACCTTCTTTACTCCTTTTGTAAAATATTAATATTGATGCGAAATTTTGTAAAATTAATAAATTATTCGTGTGAGTTTCGGTTGATTATAATTATTTCTTTATGTAAGAGGTTAGTGGATGAAAAAGACCATGACTTTTCTGAAGATAAGGGATATCAATATCCCATATATACCACAGATGTTACAGGTGCGTCACTGTCCTGTGTCAGGAGCGATAAGAGCTGCCTGGCAGAGAGGCTATTGGTCTATTTTTTTCAGCGGCCAGGATTACAATGGAAATAATTAATCTTAAGATCATTTTGATTAATGATGGCTATGTATTATATATACATATAGTATAAATATATCAAAGCAATTTAAGAAAAAAAAAATTGTTTAGCAAAAAAGAGCTTCAATTTTATAACTAAGTATATCACCAAAGGGCAAAGGGCAAAGGCTCAACCAGGGCACCAAAGACTAGCCGAAGACACTAAGTCTCACAATATGATATGTGGCATGCCTATCGCCATCGGTCACATATGCAACCCTACGCAACGTTATTTTTACTAGAAAATTGAAAACACACATTTTCTAGTTTTTGAGTAGCCCGACCTTGGGGATCAAACCCCAATAAGTCAGGTCCGGTCAGGTTGACCGTTAGATTACAGAGGCGACTAATAAATAGTTAAATAATACGATGCTGTTGTGATATTTGCACTGTGGTCTCATTAGGTTGCTTCTTACATCCATGGCCTAAACGGCACCTGAAGAAGGTCGTTACGTCATTCAAGAGTAACCACTGAAGAGTCAAAACGTCACCAATGTTTTTACTTCCGAGTTCGTCACTTCCTAAAGTACTAAATAATTTCTCAATTGAAAGAAAGGTTTTTTTAATGATAATGGAAATCAAACAAGCAGAAGGATTGTAAGCCAATGCTCGCTTTTTACGAGATGCTTGGCAGGAAAGCAGATGGTCTATTCTGCAAAGGAGCCCAGACTAACACGAGGAGGAATACACTAAAAATAAAACTTTAAAATAAGTGATACACAAAGGCGGCCTTATCGCCAAAACAGCGGTGTCTTCCAGGCAACCTGATGTAGTGGAAATATAATCAAAGAAATATTGCTCGGTGCTGTTCTTATTACACTTAAAAGAAATATAATACATAAAATGTAAATTAGTGTAATGATATTCATACCTAGATATTTATTGTAATTAGCTAGCCGTTTTCATTTTTAAATCATCTTCATTTTATAACATTTTAAGTTCTCTATCTATCTAAAACTAGCTGTTCCAGCGAACTTCGTTCCACTTGTTCAGTTTGTATTGGAAAAATTAGAAAGTGGTTTTTACTGGTTTTGTCTCAAACGTATGAAACAAAAATTATCCTATGTGTCTCCTGGGTCAAAGCTACCACCCTATCAATTTTCGGCTAAATCGATTCAGCCATTCTTGAGTTATAAATAGTTTAACTAACACGACTTTCTTTTAAATGTTTATTCTTTTATATTAATGTTTTTTGTAAACATACAAAAACACTTCTCGCTGTTGCAGAAACCAGTCATTTATTTAACTGACTGTTAGACGTTTCATCTGGTTATTAAAAAATGGCTCTTAATTAGTAAAAAAACAAAACTGTTGTTACATATATTAGTCATTGAAAAGAGTTGTTTAACTAATGTTAATAATATCTCAACAGTATCATATATCGATTCTGTGGTCGGCGTCGGACTTGACTTCTTAAGGTCCCGGGTTCGATTCCCGGATCGAAAACAAAAAAATAGGAAGTGCATATTTTCAATATTCTATTAAAAAATAATGTTGCTCGGGCACATATTCGTGCCCGGTTGGCGATAGGATTTCCACTTGTATGTATTGTAGGAATTAGTATCTTCTGGTAGTCGTGGGTGCCTGGGTTGTGCCTTTGCCTATCTCTTAGGGGATATGGGCGTGAAGATAAGTTTACTTTCTTATCTCATAATTTTTAATTAAAAATAATATATTCATACTAATAAAAATATAATAGTTATGTTCACAAACCTAGGCGTCTACACAGGGCGACAAATTTTATGTGCTATATGCGTTGAATATTGAGGACGCCTGAAGAAACTGGCGCATATCACGCATATAAACGCACGCAATACTAAAAAAAATAAATCCCAGATACACGAATACATTGCAGGTTTTTATTAGTAACATTTTACAGAATGGCTTCAAATAATTCAATGAATGTATAGGTGTTTTTCAGTATCTAAGGTTTGGGTAAATTGCATCTTAAAACCCAGTGATAAGGATGAAATTTGTTTGTCGCTGATAAGTATGTTATAAGGCTTCTATGCTATTTTAGAGGCTTGGAAAATCGTAGTCTAACTATAGATTTTGTTCGTTTTAACAAGGGTTCTAGTAAATAGGCCATAGTAACTTTGCCTAATAAGCCCTTAAGGATTTATCTAGGTTAAGACATTTAGAACGATCTTGTACTAGAAAAGTTCTTTTGGAGTAGACAATCATGTAGTAGAATCTAAAGTAGAGTTTGATGTTAATTATACTAGCTGTTGCAAGTGGTTTTGTCTGCGTTTTAAAGTACCTACTCCTCCCATTGTTGTTCTTGTCAGCAGATGGCAATGAATGTATTGCAAATAGTTGCTCCGATAAACGCTACTTACTTAATGCCAAATTTCTTACGTGGTAGGCAGAGAGTAGATCTATCCAGCTCCTTCAACATTCATTACTTTCTTTTTTAATTTTTTAGGCACGCCGATTTCGACCTTTGACAACAACCCAATAAATTTGATGGTGGAATGTCAACTTAGGTCTCCCCGGGATACCTACATCCATCCACATTTGCACTGTTTAAATGTTTAGTTACTATCATTTATTTTATGATATTGTAAGGCAAACAAGCATATGGACTTCCTGATGGCAAGAAATTCACGCCGCCTAGAGACATCAAAGGTGGTAATGGTGTGTTACCAACCCCAGGCCGGTAATAGTACCGGCTACCTTATCCTCCGAACCGGAACAAGTCAACGGCAAGTGCTGACGTTATGGCGACAGAAATAGATAAGGCGGTGGTATCAATCCGGGCGAGTCGCTGCGAAACTCTACCACCTATGTCAGATGTCACGGTGTTAGTGATGGTAAGTCTATGCTCTCTTTTAAGCTGCCTGGCTGGAAGGCAGTTATTCTGCCATAAACAAGCACATCACCTATGAAATATACTCACCTTATCGAAAGAGATAGCCTTGGACCACAAACGCTACGGATATTATAGGTGGGTTGCTCTCCTGTGGCTGGGGTGTTAGGATGGGTGCAAGTCTGCCGGATACCCCACCCTCCAACTATTACACGACAATACCAAACACTCATTATGGAAGCAGATATTAATAAAGCGATTCATACTCGGGCAAATGCGTGCTCACTACTACTGGTGATTTTTTGGTAAATATATATTTAACGCATACGATATGCTCGGCCCTTACGAGCTGCGTGAAGGGAAGCTGATGGCATTTCCCATACAAGGGACCCGGACGATGACATACTTTACGACCTATTCTAAGGTAGGTATCTGAATATACAGTAAATCATAAAAATCGGTATAGCCGTTTTGAAGGAGTTCGAATACAAAAGCCGGGAGACGAGATTTTTATGTATAAATTATTTACATTAATCTTTCTTCCTCTAGACCAAAAACACCTTTTAAAAAAGTAATCAAACTATACGTAAGTAGATGTGATTTTGATGTTGGTTTTAAACCGTGTTGGTCCGGGATGGTTGAATAGAATAGACTATCCGCTCCACCAGGGAGTTCGTAAGAGGCGAGCATTGTTTAAAATATAGGTCATCACCAACAAGACCACTGGTGGTAGAATGCTGTGCAGCAACTGGTCCGGATGGGAACCACCGCCCTACCTATTCCTGCCATTATAATGACTCTGTCATGTTCCGGTCTAGCATCCCAGACACAGGGCAGCGACGCACCTGTAACGTCTATGGTGTCTATAGGCCATGACTATCTCTCACCATTAAGAAAGCCGTATGCTTGTTCGCTAACTTCTTACATAAAAAAGGTACCAATGAGTTTAAAGAGACATAGAAGATGCCAACCAGGAATACGCTGTCTAGATTTTGTCGAACAAGACATAGACTAGACGGTAGAGTTTCGCAGCGACTCGCCCGGATTGGTACCACCGTCTTACCTTATCCTGCCGCCATAACGTCATAAAGTGTTCCGGCTCGGAGGGTAAGGTAGCCGGTAAACTTACTTTTGCTCGAGGCCTAACATCCCGACCTCAGGTTGGCTACGCACCACTTCCACCTTTGCTGTCTCTAGGCGGCGTGAATTTCTTACCATCAGGAAATCAGTCTACTTGTTTGCCTTCCTATAACATAAAAAAGGGTGTCAGTTAATTCATTTATTTAATGACGTAACTCAGTCTTAGGTTAGCAACTATTCTACGCAAACGAAGTTGCGAGAAAACATGTAGTATAATACACTAGCTGCCTGCCCCTGCCCCATGAAATATACATAACCGTCCTCTTTAATCACTTTATCTATTAATAAAACAGTATCAAAATCCGTTACATAGTTTTAAAAGCATACAAAGGGACATAGAGACAGTGGATGCGACTTTGTTTTATACTATGTAGTGGGAACAAAACCACTGCGGTATAATAACCATTAGCAAAACAAAATTCTAAACACTAAACTGGGGTAAGAATGGTCATTAAGGCGGAAAACGCACGTCGCCAAAAATGTGGGCACTTGGCAAGCTCCGCTGATACCAGCGTGCAAGTAGACGGGGCTAACGACCTCCTCACACCATTGCAAGGCCACCCAGGGCCGCATTCGAGCCTACGTCGTCATGGATATCGTGTGGGCGACGTTGCGATAGAGACACCACCCCCACCCGCCACCCTGCCGCCCTTATTCCGAGCTTTCATAGACTCAATGATGCCTTTTATCATTTTTATCGAAGATCAGGTAGATATGAGCTAGTTTTTTGGTATATTATGTATGAAGTACAAAGGATTTTATACGCAATCTGCGGCCTTTGCAAGCCTTTTTGATTTAATTTTCAGGATTTTGCTTGTATTAAATTTACTTTAATCGAAAAATGTAAACCTGTTGAGCACATTAGTTATTTTAAGTAAAATGCAATTGATTATTTCAAAATACGTTAGGTAATATATGCTTGTAATCTATAATATAAAAATGAATCGCTAAATGTGTTGGTAAGCGCAAACTTTCAAACGACGGGAGCGATTTGGCTATTTTTTTATTGTGTTTTTTTTTCAGAAGATTATTATGAAGAAAAAACCGGGAAATTTGGAGGGAAAATGGGAAATTAATACTTTATTATTTCCCTTACTGAAAGGGTAGAACGAAGTTTGCTGGGACAAGTAATTATCACTTAAATGAAGAGTCGTAATGCAAGCGACCTAATAGTTGCGTTGCTAACATTTTGCACAAAACTTGCTTAGTTCTTTTCTTGAAGGTTATTTTAAGTATTACTTAAAACAAGTTTATTACTTTGTTTTGATTTAACAATTTTTTTATATTTATTAACTTAAATTGTCGATTTGGTCAATAGACTTGTTAATTTTTGTTGTGTTAATCCTTATAAATAATTATTTCTGGTTTATTCGTTTAATTGATATCGTTATATACCATTTATTAAAACAAAAGATGTGCCCTATTTTACAATATTGTCACAAAATTTCATTAATGTACATTTTAAAAGTACCTTAAATTAAGTTCGGAATAAATTAAAATAGGAATATAAATTACTAAATTCATCATCCAAATTTCAATCCAGGTTTTGATACTTTTGTTTAATAATATATTAACATAATATATTAGATAATTATTATAATGAACATATATTTGTAAAGAGCTATTATGAGAAGACTTATGTAGCGAATGAATCTTATTTCCTAACAGGATAAGATTTTTAGAACTGTCGCTGTTTTGTGCAATATCAAAATATCAAGGAATCAACTAGAGAACATCAAGAGTAATTAATTATGTTTACAGTGTTTTTTAATTAAATCTCAACTCCAAATTAAATTAAATTAAATTTTAATTCAAATTCAATTATTTATTTTTCTTATGCTAATTTTTTTATGCCTATAATGCTTCGCGTTTAGGTTTGGTGAATAATCTGTGATGCAAGTAGACTTTTTTTAGTAAAAACCCTAGTAATTTGTTACATTCATTCCAGGGCAGTAACCGAAATTTCCACTAAAAAGAGCTGGCTTCTATGGACAGATCTCAAATTATTATTCCGAACAAAGAAATATTGGGTTTAATTAAACATTTTCCAAAAAAGTTTTCACTTTCACAAGACAAATATCATAATTAATTACGAAATAGACGCGTTTCATATACCAATAAAGAAATTGTATCACTTCATACGACCTTGAAAACAATAGCAATATTTCATTTCCAATAAACAGGTTAATCAAGGAAATCCTAGGCGAGCGTCAAATGCGACCCTGGGCGGGAAGCACGATGTACCGCCAAGTCGCAGCTTGCTATTTCTGAGCACCGGGCCTCCGAACTTCGA
>NJDD01001675.1:273151-287788 GCA_002245505.1 Calephelis nemesis | reverse complement strand
CACTAACTACTCAATCCGCTCCGATAATTCACAAATTCAACGATCATTTCGCTATCAGATGACAAACTGATGTCGCAGTTATGCAAACGAGTGGCATATACTCGTTTAGTCATCGTGAATAAACAAAATCGCATCAAAATCATTTTAGTCAGGTTTAGCTTTCAATTTTATAATTATAGGAACAATAGCAATCTTATTCAGTACTATCAGTTTCACGCAGCT
The DNA here is from genome assembly GCA_002245505.1 of Calephelis nemesis. NCBI lineage: Eukaryota > Metazoa > Arthropoda > Insecta > Lepidoptera > Riodinidae > Calephelis > Calephelis nemesis. The sequence continues at coordinate 287,566 of NJDD01001675.1, read as the reverse complement.
TTGCCTGCGTAACTTGGTTTTTAATGCACGGATTGTGATGAAAAAAAAATCCAACGCCAGGGATAATGTGGGATTTATGGGTGAAAGAATTTTTAAAATAGGTCCACTAGTTTCGGAGCCTATTCATTTCAAACAAACAAACAAAAAAATCAATCTTTTCCTCTTTATAATATTAGTATTTTTTTATGATACTAGAAGACAAACAAGCAGACGGATTTCCTGATGGTAAGAAATGCACACCGCCTAGAGACACAAGAGGTGGTAATGGTGCGTTGCCAACCTGAAGCCGGGATGTAAGGCCTTGAGCAAAAGTAAATTTACCGCCTACTTTACCCTCCAAACCGGAACACGTTATGACGTTATGGCGGCAGAAACATCTAAGGCGGTGGTACCAATCTGAGTGAGTTGCTGCGAAACTCTACCACGTAGTCAGATGTCACGGTGTTAGTGATGGTAAGTCTATGCTCGCCTTTTAAGAGCTGCCTGGCAGGAAAGCAGATGATCTATTCTGCAAAGGAGCCCGGACCAACACGGGTTAAGCTTTCGATTTTATAATTATAAAAACAATGGCGTTCTTATTCAGTACCAAATATGGCCCGCGGCTACATCCGAGCGTTAAAGTTACTTATTTCTCCCGCGGGATCCGAACCCGTTTAGGAAACGGGATAAACGAAGATTATGTCAGTCTCAAGTCCCCAAAATTGGATGCCGATAAGCAACATTCTATCTACAAAAAATAATTTATGTCAATCTATAAAAAATCAATTATGTTACTATTAAAGTATTCTGATGGTGGGTGACATAATATATCAAACATTAAACAAAAGATAGAATAAAATAACTCTTTATTATGCACCAAACAACATAAAAAATAAAATGCATTAAAATAAATTTAAAATTAAGTAATACACAAAGGCGGCCTTGTCGCCAAAACAGCGGTCTCTTCCAGGCAACCTTATGTTAAGGAGATATCATAAAATAAATTTTGCACGATGGTGCTCTTAATACACAAAAAAGAAATATAACAAATGAAATATCAATTGGAATAGAATTATTTTAAAAATGAAAAAAAAAATTAGATTAAAAAAAGTTATAAGTAATCTATGGTTTGAAGTCTTAAAAATTTTCTCTGAGTTGGTCCGGGTCTGCTGAGTAGAAGATACTATCTACCTCTCAGTCAGGCAGCTCGTAAGAGACGATCACAGGTTAATACATAGGTCATTATAAACAAGACCACTGGTGGTAGAGTACTGCGCAGCACCTTGCTCGAGTAGTGATCCACCGTCTTACCTGTTCCTGTCGCTATGATTACTCTATTATGTTCCGGTTCAGAGGGTAGAGTAGCCGGTAGACTTGCACAATAGGTCTAACATTCCGGCCTCAGGATAGCGACGCACCAGTAACATTTACGGTGTCTTTAGGCTACGGTTCTCTGTCAGGAGAGGCGGATTCTTTTTCAATGATATCTCATGTAATAAATATGTTGGAAAGGTATGATAAAAAGGTATTTTAACGTAACATAGATTAAAAAAAATAAATATTAAATAGTATTTATTACAAGTATGTCGTCAATTAGGCTTTTTGTAGGTTGACTGACACACTATTGTTTATCAACATCCTTAATTCGCAAAAAAACTCCCCCATTACAGAAATTATACCATAATAATACAGCCTATCGCCTCTGTAGTTTAGCGGTATAGATGTTAGATTTGAATTCATGAGGTCCCGGGTTTGATTGTGGTTTTTCCAATTTTGTTATAAAAAAAATGTTGTTCGGGATTGAATGTGTGCCCAGTTCACGATAGGCTTGCCACCTATCATATTATGAAACTTAGTGTTTTCGGGTAATCGTGCATGCCCTGGTTGTGCCTTTGCCTACCTCTTCGTGGATATGAGCGTAAAGAGACTTACTTATTTAAATACAGCCTATTGCTACGTGAAAGAATGACTAACAATCAAATACCACCTCATCATAGGTTAACAATCAAATACCTCATAAAGTATTCATCAGCGAGAAACGAAAGTGAGCAAATTCAAATTCTGCCGAGGTGGATTTTTACATTCTAAAATACGAAAATTTATAACAAGCACGGGAAGAACTAATTTAACACAGAATTTTATATTTATAGGAAATAAATATCAACTTAATCAGTAAATTACAGAAGTTAAACCCTCGTGGTAGCTCAAGTGGTTAGACTTTAGAGCATTCGTCACCGATAAACGGAAGGGTGCAGGTTCAAATTCTATCTAAATTATTTTTTTTCTGTGGTCTAGCAGTTCGGCGTCGGAATTGACTTCTTGAAGTCCTGGGTTCGATTTCTGGGTAGGACAAACATAAAAAAAAATAAGGAAAATGTATATTTTCAATTTTCTAATAGCATTAACGTTGCCCGGGATTGGATATGTGTCCTTTGTGGGACTTGGTGTCTTCGGCTAGTCGTGGGTGCCCTGGTTGTGTCTCTGCCTACCTCTTCGGGGATATGGGCGTAAGGTTACAATAAATTCGTCGAAATATTTTATTGTTACTATTAACTAAATGTTAACAATTAGCCAGTACTGTATCTAGGAATATCTGAAATGACATACTTGATGCCAATTTCTAGTATCACATGAACCGAGTTTCAAAAGTAATCCTACAGATTACATGTCCTGACGCAAGTTTAACATTTTTGTACCTACCACAATAAGCGCACCACGCCAAGGAAAAAAATTTCACTTCAAACCTTATTTCTGTTTTTACTCTTACAATAAAGAAGAAATAGAAATGGAAATGGTTCCCCTAGATGCATCCCGTCGAGGCGTCCCCTTATTATAGGGTGAGTAGAAGATCTGCTTGCAATCAAATAATTTGAAGGTAATAAAACTGCAATTTATAAGTTATTTATGTAGACAAATAGTTATTATAGGTAGTAAACCGCAACTAAGAGGTAAAGAGACTGGGAAGAGACCTGATTGGGCTGATTGGACTAGAGAGCAGAGGACCAGAGACTGAACTGAAAAAGAAAAAGAATGGGCTATGAAAACCGGCACTGCTGATAAGCAAGAAATACACCAAAAAAAAACAATAAATAGACTGCCTAGCAACTTACAAAAAGAACTGAAATCCTGCCATAAACATTTCATGTAAAATGTTGCCAAGATGACCACATAAGGTTTGCTCTATGAAAAAGATATCGGAACTTATGTAGAGCTAAGCTTCTGAATCTACACTGCTTAACTCTATAAATTCTACATATTAGCAAAAACGTATGGCTTTCATGTTTCGTTACAAACATTAGAAACTAAGTATTCGCATCACCTCCATTCCTCCTTCCTTCCTTCCTTCCTCATCGGTATTGAATCTATCCATAAAAAGTGTACTACGTAGTACCCATATCAATTAAAATGGGTTTGATTTGTTTTTTTAAGTTTTACTGCGTTTAAATTGTTAGAATTATAATGTTTCATAAAACTTGATCAGTGTTTTTTTAATTAAAGCCTAATGATTCATTTATATAATGACGCACGTAATGTGGCCAAATACATAAATAATGTCTAATGCCTAAAACATGATATTGCAAAAATTAAGCTTCATACTAACAATTGATAAATTTTATATTTTTTTATGATACTGGAAGGGCAACAAGCAAACGAACTTCCTGATGGTAAGAAATTCACGTCGCTTAGAGACGCTAAAGGAGGTGATGGTGCATTGTCAACCTGCGGCCGGAATGTTAGGCCACGAGCAAAAGTAAGTTTATCAGATACCTTACTTTACGAACTTAAACACGACAATGGCAAGCACAGACTTTATGACGGCAGGAATAGGTTAGGCGGTGGTACCAATCCGGGCGAGTCGCTGCGAAATCTACCACCTAGTAGGATGTCACGATATTAATGACGGCAAGCCTGTGCTCGCCTTTTCGAGCTGGAGCTGCTTGGCAGAAAGGCTGTTGGTCTATCCTGCAAAGGAGCCCCGAACAACACGGGAAAATTAGATTACTTATTTATTTATTTACCTATCGAAATTGAAGTCGGTTGTTGCAGTTTTGCTGTACTTAAATTATTTAGAGACATTTACTTATTACTAGTGGTCGCCCGTTGGTCAACCATAATAAATTTTTATATCTTTGATAAAAACGCCATCTTCATTTCTTAAGACCAACTACTTTATTTCCAAACTGTATGGTGTGCCATCTGTGATCTTTTATCGTTATCATCAATATATTTGTTTGTGTGTGTCAAATGCATGGTAGTGTGGGTAATGTTTTATTTATTGGTTTAATGTTCTTTATAAGCATTGTTATTTTTAAAAAATATTAGCGTTCTGAACTTCTCCTACACATAAACTATAAATGTGCCAAATTTTATGATCCTGCGTCCGCGCAATTTTCGTAAAAAGGAGTCGAAGGTTTTGGCATCACGTATTAATATATAGATCTTTTTGTCTTTAAGTTAGGTTAAAGATTCGATGGGTTCCTGCATTAAGGTTTGGATTCAGTAAACTAGCAGTTAAGAGAGATCACGCATTGTAAGTAGATTCCTTAGAAGTGAATGATAATCAAAATTTGTGGTAAACGAACTTTTAATCACTTTCATAGAAGTAAACAGTTAATCAATTGTATATTTCTGAGAATTAAAACGAAGTTACAATCTGTAATTGGAAAGTGTTATCAACCATAAAAAAACAATTCAATCCAAGAAGTCATTCTCAAATAATGGCAATGGTCAAAGGTAAATAGGTTTATATAGACGGATTTTCTATAAATAAGGAAATAGTTGCTGCCTATTACTTAAACTAGCCAAAACCAAAAAGTGTCGGTCTGGGCTCCTTTGTAGAGTAGACCATCTGCCTTCCTGCCAGGTGATTCGTAAAAGGTAAGCATAGGCTTACCGTCACTAACACAGTGACATCTGGTAGAGTTTCGCAGCGACTCATCCGGATTGGTACCACCGCGTTACCTATTCCTGCCGCCATAACGTCATGACGTGTTCCGGTTTGGAGGGTAAGGTAGCCGGTAAACTTACTTTTGCTCGAGTCCTAACATCCCAGCCTCAGGTTGGCAACGCACTAATACAACCTTTGGTGTCTCTAGGCAGCGAAAATTTATCACTATCAGGAAATCCGTCTGCTTGTTTGCGTTGCAATATCATCAAAAAAAGTCAAAAATGCGAAATGAGTAGATAGTACTTTTCTTTTTGTGTTCATTAAAATAAGATTTACCAGTAATGCCTGAAAGAGGAACCAGTATACCCATTCTCGTCTAAGCTGTGTTAGTTTTGATATTTAGGATTTAGTAGGATATTCTATTCCTCTGAACTTAAATTGGGCAATGTTAGATTAGGTTGATGAGGTAGCCCGCAAATCGTTAGTATTTATACTTATGATATCTATGAGTAAGGCCCTGGGTATCTAAGGGATTGTTGCTACGGAAACCATTTGAACAGATCTCCTTTTAATAACTTATTGATTACATACCAAAATGCTCAAAACTAGAAATTTTCCTTCACCCATTTAGAAACTGTTCTGATTTATAGATATAAAATTTTGTAATAGTTACATTCGTATTGTGAAAATGTAACAGATAACCTTTGAGTTAAAAGCTTTTAATGAGGTTAGACAAAATCTATATGTAAGTAAGTAAGTATCTTCACGCCCATATCACGGAAGAGGTAGACAGAGGCGCGACCAGGGCCCCGCAACTAGTCGAAGACACTAAGTCCCACAAATCTATATGTAATGTGGCAACTTGTTTAAGTCGGCTTTCGAACAAAAAAACCGGTTCATCGGTTTAAAAGTGCGCAGACAGACAAACAAACACGTCATACTTATGACACTCCTCTCTTCCATCGATTGTTAAAAATGTGATTGGGATTAAATAAAAACTTTTCTGAACTCAAATAATTTTGCCTAGAATCAAAATCTGTAGAAATCGTGTAATTTTTTTTATGATGTTAAAAGAAAGAAAGAGAACTATTTATTTGCAGAATATGTGTGTAAATGAGATGTTACAAAAATATTTAAGTATATCAACATATTCTACCATATTTTGGTGTGCAAATGTTTTAATATTAATAAAAAAATATTATTTATTTACATACACTTTACCTTTTAAGCGAATTATTTATATTTACAACTACTTTAATTATTTGATAAATGAATTTATTTATTTGCCGAAAATGTGCGGTAAAAGTTGTTAAACAAGATATTTGTTAATACCATAATATTCTACCACATTATGGTGTGCGAATATCTTTAAAATTATACAGATTTATTATTAAGATTTATAGCACATTAAGTTTTAATATTTGAATAAAATTTTAAAATATAATTAGGTTTAACCCTAACTACCATAAGCTTCCTATTATGGCCTATGCTCGCCTTTTACGAGTTGCCTGGCAGGAAGGCAGATGGTCTATCCTGCAAAGGAGCCCGGACCAACACGGGAGGGACTAATCCAAGTAATCCACTACCTGAGTAAATATATTTACATTAACTAGTGATCGCCCGTTGGGCGAAATTCGACCATAGTAAATTTTAATATCTTGTTAATAAGAATGCCATTTTCATTTCTCCAGACCAACTACTTTGTTTCCAAACTTTTTAGTTCGTCATCTGTGATCTTTTATCGTTATAATCAATATATTTGTTTGTGTGTGTTAAATGCATGGCAGTGTGGGTAATGTTTTATTTAATGATTTAATGCACTTTATAAGTATTATTATTGAAAAATATTAGCGTACTGCACTTCTCCTACACGTAAACTATAAGTGTGCCAAATTTTATGCTCCTCCGTCAGCGCATTTTTCGTAAAAAGGGGTGCAAAGTTTTTGCTTCACGTGTTAATATATAGACATCGTAGAAAGAGCGCCTTGGTAGAGCATCAGAAGCTACTCATCAGGAGAACTTCCTGCTCATCTACTTTTTATGCTGAGAAAAATATCTGTACGTATCTAAGTGTAATAGTATCGTTGACTGAAACTACCAGAATCATATAATTTGCCTACTTTACTTTACTTTTTATTTTTAAATCAAGAAACACTTCTACTGTTTCACGTATCACTTATAATTTATTATTTTGTAAATAGCCTACCGGTTTCGCTTATACAGCATCATCAGGGCTAAAACTAAAACAACTAAACAATATTTTTAAATTAATTTATAGTGGGTAGATACAAAAAATCAAATATGCTTTACTTTAGATGAATTCATGTGATTTATCCCGAGATATGATAGATGTGATATGTGGCAAGTGCCAGTTGAGCTTGACCATGAATGGTTCCGTAACATTAGGAAGAGATTAGGGATTGTTCAAAACATCACTATAAATTTTCTTCAGCAAAATCCTTATTTGTTTCATTGTATTTGTAATTTTGACGTTACCTTGTTAAATTGGCGATTTTTGAAAAAAAACGTCATGTCACGTAAAACTAGCCTATGCCTATACTACTATAGAGTACAGACTATTTTTATATTACAGTTTTCATTGAACTATATTATTTAAATACTTTTTTTTACTCTTATATTTTAAAAGATAGGGTGTCCACATCTTACTACTTTTGAAATGTACACCAGTTAAACGATAAACTTTAAGAAAAAATAAATTTAGTAATCTCAGTATACTTTTTAAGTAGAGTAGTAGTGGAGATTGATAATAATAATAATAATTCCTTGTACAGGAAACGCGGCCACTTATTTTCAACCCCCGATGGAAAAAATATGGGTATTATAAGTTTGACGTGCCTTTGTGATTAAATTTGTCTGTTTGTCTATCTGTATGTCTGTGGCATGAACATAAACGGAAAGGAAGCTGCGAAATTGAAGAGGTTCGTAGCTACATTACATATGGGTTTTGTAGGGGTTTTAATTTAGAATCATTTTTATTTTGTTTACATACATATATATCTTCACACCAAGTCCCTTACGGGGTAGGTAGAGAGTATAGATATACAGACCTCACGATCCTGTCAAACTGTCTGGCTTCCTTCACATTCATTACCCTTTTCATAAAAACAAGCCGGTTTCGGAGACTCTCTTGTTCAGATTATTATTTTTGTATAAAGTCATAAAGCAGTTCATAGAATACATAATCTTATAAAATTTCAACCGTGTAATAATAACAGTTTAGAAATAAACTAGCTGTCACAAACGAACAAACGCATCAAAACTATAAAGATTCCGTTTCCGCTATTCACCAACTGATCTCTAAAAGGTAGAACTTATCCGTGCTAGTTTTAAAAAAGATTTTTTTTCATATCATTAAAATTAATGAAGGCAACAGATATTAAATAATACGAAGCCACAATAAAATACAGGCTAATAAATGCAACACGTGTAACAAAACTAGTTTTAAACGTTCACAAATTGATATTCGGCTATGCAATAGACGTTCTATCTTTCAAAGTGTTTTGTCTCTGACAATTTTTTCGCGATGTAAAATAAGCCTTTATTTGCTAATTCCGCGTAAGCAATGTATTTAATGTGGCAAATAATCCTCCAAATGACACAGAATGTGACAAGCCTAACTAACTTTCCCAACGCCCACCTCCGCGACCAGAACACGAATAAAGGAAGAACGCAGGAAACAATATAAACTGTCACGTCCTTCGCATGTGACAACCCAACCTAAAGTTCTCACCCACCTCCGCGACGAGAACACGAATAAAGGAAGAACCATTGTACGGTACGGTCGATTACCTGAGGATGCCTCAGTGGGGAGGCAAAACGTACATCATCGAGTGTGGCGTTGGCGAAAGACATGACAAGTGGTTTTTGTTTTCCGAGTTCGGACTCTATTCGTGATCTGGTCACGGATGTGGGAGGTGGAAACTGTAGCTAGGGTTGTCACATACAAAGGACGTGACAATTTATATTGTTTCCCGAGTTCTTCCTTTTTGCGGCGGCGGCGGTGGGAACCTTAATTAGGCTTATCACATTCTGTGTCATTTGTAGTTGCTATATTACTACTACTACTACTACTATACTATTTGCCATAAAAGTAAAACTGCTTACGCGGAATTAGCAAAATAAAGGCTTATTTTACATCTGTTATAATGGATTACCGCAAAGCAACGCCTGATACAATTAAAAAAAAACCCATTCGTTGTCAACTTAGATGATATTTCGCGACCAAATTGATCAGAATCTGAGGATGTCGTGTTAGTGTATTAGAGTAAAGAATGTAGAGGGAGCTTGGCAGGTCTGTAGATATCGTGACTTTTGCTCTATCTATTGAACAGGAGATTTGGATTGAAGAAATGTATTAAATGAAAGTAACTACCTTCATGCCCACATTCCCGAAGGCGATATGATATATAAAATGAAATGAAAATCTGTATATTAATTATTAATACGTGATGCCAAAACTTTGCACCCCTTTTTACGAAAATTACGCCGATGGAGGAGCATAAAATTTGACACACTTATAGTTTATGTGTAGGAGAATTATTGCAGAACGCTAATATTTTTCAATAATAATGCTTATAAAGTACATTAAATCAATAAATAAAACATTACCCACATGGCCATGCATTTGACACACACAAACAAATATATTGATTATAGCGATAAAAGATGACAGATGGCGCAATAAAAAATTTAGAAACAAAGTTGGTCTTGAGAAAAGAAGATGGCTTTCTTATCAACAAGATATTAAAACTTATTATGGTCGAATGTCGACCAACGGGCTACCACTAGTTACAAATAAATGTACAGTTATATAGGCAATACTACAAATAGTTGTTAAATATGTAAACAGGAAAAGGAGTATATTTGTGAAGTCTTATTATAACAGGAATGAGTTTGATTCTGATTCATATACTAAGAATTCTTGCAATCCAAATAATTCCACTACCTCAGTCCAGAGCTTTTATTATGAGTTGGTATAGATTACGTTCGGTAACTTACATATCGAAATCTATGTCACTTTTGGTCTAAAAATGTATTTCTCTAAGTGACCAATAGAGGCGCTGTTCAAAGTTTTCATACAAATAATTTACAGAGACGATAGCAAGTAGAGCAAGATTGAAAAATCTTAAACTTATTGTAAGGGCTCAGACAAATATCCCGATAATAGATAGTTCACGCCCATATCCCCGGAGTGGTAAGCCGAGGCACAACCAGGGCACCCACGACTAGCCGAAGACATCGTCCCACAATGTAATAGGTGGCAAGCCTATCGCCAAAAGGGCACACAGTCATTCTTGTGCAACGATATTTTTATTAGAAAATTGAAATTTTAAATTGAAAGATTAAAAATATCTCGATGTTGTGCTGAACCAAAACTTGGGCTTAATAGGCGTTTGCCCCGCCGAGTTTAGCCTGATTCGGGTGAAACGACCACGTTCATTGTTCTTAATATTTTTGAGTGGCGTTTGCCCCGCAACTTTTTTTTAAGCAATACTTGTACAGTCAGAATGCAAAATGTTAAGTAGGGTGATTTAATTTAAGTAAAGGCAAGGTACCTACTGTAGGAAAAATAAAAAAATATCTATGTATTCAAAATTATTATAATAATCAACGGAAAATAGAATAATAAACATGATAAATCACAATAATTAATCAATCTTATATATCGATCACAAAGCGTACAAATATAAATTACAATAATAAGTCTCATGTATCAATTTAAAGCTTAACTAATCCCAATAATGATTATAATTCTTAATTGAAATAACCAGTCTTATTATATCTTTATCTTTAGTTACATAAACGCTTGAACTACTAAAAGCTCTATACAGTGTCCGAGTGAAATTGTTTGATTTTCATAATTTAAAATAGTAGTCGATATATGATCGTCAATTTGTATATTTTCAGAAGTATTTGTATGAATATGATGAGTATCTTCGTTGTGTCTAAATTTAAAAACTGTGCCACGTTACGTGGTTTCATTTGGACAATTTTATTGACAGTTCCATGCCAAGATTCAGCCGATTCATTCAGTTTGTGGTTCGATTCTGTTGATTATAACAAGTCCATCTATTGAAAAAAAAAATGGTTCTACGAGCCAGGTATGTAAAGGACAAAATAATCGTTGAATTTTGTCACATTACCATAATAACGATACTTCCCATACCTAAACTTTTGCATTCTGACTGTACAAATTTTGTTTAAAAAAAGTTGCGGGGCAAACACCACTCAAAAATAATAAGAACAATGGACGTGGTCGTTTCAACCGAATCGGGCGAAACTCGGCGGGGCAAACGCCTAATAAGCCAAAACTTGACATCGAAATTACATTAAGCGTTTTATTAATAAACAGATTAAATTACGCGAAGGCCTAAGATGATATTTTAGTCTCAAGTGTACTGTTAAACATACATGCTATGGACTAAACCGAACCTAGGTTGACTTAGTTACCGTACTCCTCCGAAACGGCTTGACCGATTCTCATGAAATTTTGTAAGCACATTGAGTAGGTTTGAGAACTTTGGCCAGTAGATCGGCCAACATCTACTTTTCGTAACCCTAAGTGATGAGGGTGATTCTGTCGGAAGTCTGCGGGCTCAGCTAGTTTCATTTGTAATATTCTCGGATCACAATGTAAGTTACCGTACTTCTCTGAAACGGCTTTATCGATTTCCACCAAATTTCTTATGTATTTTAAGTAGGCCTGAGAATAGGCTACTATCTAGTTTTCACACCCCTAAGTTATAAAAGTGACTCACCCCCATTTTTTTTACTAAAATAACTTAAAAAAATATAGTAGAGCAAAGTCTGCCGGGTCAGCTAGTTTATTATAAAATAGGTTTCATCATATTATTAGCTTGGTGTAGGTCGTCGTAAGTTCGGATTTTCTACTATTATAATGGTGGTGATTCTACTGTTCACAAACTAAACTTATTTTAGATGCATGCTATCTTTTTCAAATGAAACAGAAACAAAAGAGATGGAACGTTTTAGACACGTCAGATTAGTCCAAACATGTCAAATTGTGATGTTTTTAAGCGAATTTTTCCGAGTGATCGATTAAGCATCTGTAGAAATTACGTGTACGGTCTTATTTGACAGCACTAAAAGTATTTTGTCTCTTTCTGTTACTTTCGCTGAAAGAAGACAACGATAACTTAAATTTAGTTTAGTGAGTGCAACAAAATTACCACCAATGTTAGCTTAAACATTAGAATACTTTAGTATATGCCTACTAGTAAGACAGAATAATATAACCAGTCAGTTAAGGAAAACTACATAATACACCCTGACTTTTTAATCACCATCCAAATATTATATGTTGATCTTAAGTGAAAATAATTAAATACGTGTTTTTTCTTTTAGTATCCCTCAATACTAAATATTAAGATATGACATCGCAAAGTCGTCTACAAAGTACCGTACCTACGCGCTAAGTGCTCTGACATGCTATATAGCTACCTGCTAGATACCTATTCTTTTTTCATAAATGGACTTATCTATAGATACTTTATGCCCAGAAAAAATTTGGATGGTGATAAAAAAATCTTGCTGTATAATGCCCAAAAGAGGTGTGGCTGTGGCTGTGTGTTGTAGGTACATGAAAATGTTTACGACACGAATTACATTTTTCACTTTAATAATAAGTTTTCTGTGTGTGTGTTTCTCATAACTCCTGCTAAAAATATATTTGATATTTTCCATCGTCAGCGCTTGGTAAAACTTCCAAATATTCATATTTTTAAATGAAGAAACACTTGTACTATTTTACGTATCACTTATATTTATTATTTTATAAATAGCCTACCGGTTTCGCATTTGACAGCATCATCAGGGCTAGAACTTAAATTACTGAACAATATTTTTGAATAATAAAGAAAGAGATACTAGACTAGACTAGAGTTTCGCAGTGACTCACCCGGATTGGTACCACCGCCTTACCTATTCCTGCCGCCATAACGTCATGACGTGTTCCGGTTCGGAGGGTAAGGTAGCCGGTAAACTTAGTTTTGCTCGAGGCCTAACATCCCGGCCTCTCTTTGGCAACGCACCATTACCAACTTTTATGTCTCTAGGCGGCGGGAATTTCTTACCATCAGGAAATCCGTCTGCTTGTTTGCCTTCCAATGTCAAAAAAAAAATGTTCCTGCTAAAAAGTATGTCTAATTTCGTTGAAACTTTATATTGTACTAGCAGCCCGCCTCGGCTTCGCTCGAGTAAGCTTTCTTTAATCACAGATCTATGAAAAAATCGCATCAAAATCCGTTTCGTAGTTTCAACGATTTAATAATACAGAGAGACTGAGAAAGCGACTCTGTTTTATAACCTGTATTACTATTTTAATAGATACCTGAATAGTTTAAAATCGCTGCTATTGGTCACCAGTTAATAACTGTACGAAGTGTGGCGGGTCTGCTAGTATGAAGTATGATGTTGTAGAGATTTTAGTAGTATTGAGTTTTTTATAGAAAACCAAACTGTATTCCCAGATTTGGTTAATCGTTTTTTATTTACATATTTACCAATTTTAAAGATGTATTAATGCAAAAAAAAATTCCAGACTTAGAACAACAATATAGAGCACAACAAGAGAAAAGAACAGTAACAGTTTTCCCCGTGTTGGTCCGGGCTCCTTAGTAGAAGAGACCATCTGCCTTCCTGTGCCAGGCAGCTCGTAAACAGCGAGCATAGGCTTGCCTTCACTAACACCGTGATATCTGACTAGGTGGTAGGGTTTCGCAGCGACTCACCCGGATTGGTACCACCGCCTTACCTATTCCTGCCGCCATAACGTCATGACGTGTTCCGGTTCGGAGGGTAAGGTAGCCGGTAAACTTACGTTAACCTCGAGGCCTGACATTGCGACCTCAGGTTGGCAACGCACCATTACCACCTTTGGTGTCTCCAGGCGGCGTGAATTTCTTACCATCAGGAAATCCGTCTGCTTGTTTGCCTTCTTAAATCATAAAAAAAACTAACTAAAAACAATTGATTTTTGTATGTATAGATTATTATTGCAACATGGTCACCAATTCGATTCATTTAAAATGAATAACTTATGAAGCTATAAAAATATTTCCTCAAAATCTGTAGCATGTTTATTACATTGATGACGAAAAGATTGATTTACAATTTTGTTTTGTTCTATTTATAAATTTAAATCTACCGCTCAACTAAATCAGCCAAGGTAGTCCACACTAGGGATAAAACGATACGAGTAAATCCAAGTTGGTACTCGAAATTTTTCTCCAATAGCAAATATTGGAATTGGAATTAATATGATGATTAATATGAACTTACTTTTGCTCGAAGCCTAACATCTTGGCCTCTGGTTGGCAACGCACCATTACCACCTTTGGTGTCTCTAGGAGGCGGGAATTTCTTACCATCAGGAAATCCGACTGCTTGTTTGCCTTCCAATGTCATAAAAAATATAAAAAAATATTGCAATTAGAAAAAAACTATTTTGAAAATGGACTAACAAACATTTTTTAATCATTAACAAAAATGTTGTTTACTAATGTATT
>NJDD01001675.1:257801-268532 GCA_002245505.1 Calephelis nemesis | reverse complement strand
AAATATTGTCTGTTTACTTAATCTTCTCATATGACTGTTACAAATATTTATACGATAGCTTTAGCTTACCGGTTTTGTCTTTGTCAGGATTATGACCTCGATAGTTTAAAATATTTTTTTTCCCGCTGTTTATACTTTTCAAAGTTTAAAAATACGCAACCGATTTTAATGCAGTTTCCAGAAACAGATACGGATCTCTGTATTGAATAGACCAAATGACTCTCTGCTTTTGCAGCTCGATAGAGACAAACTTAGGTTTAAATGGATCATTATTACCGAGATCTCTAAGTATATAGCGCTGTGCAGCAACTTGCCCGGGTAGGGAATGATAGTGCCATTTTCCGGTCCAGAGTGTAGGATAGCTGGAAGACATAGAACAGCTGTCTATAACATCTGTGGTGTCTACAAGTGGTGGTGGTCACTTACCATCAGGATAGATGTGTGTTTCTCCGCTCTCATAAAAAAAAATCATAAAATTACAATTTCATTGTTATTACATCATAATTTGTCTACGAATTACATTTTTTTTAAAACAATACTTATCATTATATAATAAATAACTTGTAGGCGACATTGCAAACAACTAATACTTAATCAAATTTTTATGAATATTTTCAAATGCATTTTTTAAATTTACAGATAAAAATATGCTCACGACCATATCACTGAAGAGGGAGAGACACAACCATGGCACCCACGACTAGAGAAAGACATTAAGTCCCACAATGTGATAGTTGACAAGCCTAACCGGGCACATTAAATACCAGACAACGTTATTTTTATTAGAAAAACACATTTT
The DNA here is from genome assembly GCA_002245505.1 of Calephelis nemesis. Classification (NCBI taxonomy): domain Eukaryota; kingdom Metazoa; phylum Arthropoda; class Insecta; order Lepidoptera; family Riodinidae; genus Calephelis; species Calephelis nemesis. The sequence continues at coordinate 267,733 of NJDD01001675.1, read as the reverse complement.
CAAATTTCTAATACAAATAAAACATTTTCAAATTAGAGATAATATAATAATGTAATATTTGTTGCTACGTACATATATGTATTTTTATGTATTAGAATAAGTAATGTAAGAATAAGTCTGAGATCAATTTGTGAAATTTTTCCTGACGTATCTAATTCTTACTGCCTCGTCTCTACAATATTGCTTCAATGCGTATTATTTTCAGATATAAACAAACAGTACCAAGTATTCATCATGGCTGAACAATGCGAACATTCATAATTAATGTTTGAGGCATCCAATTTCGTATTCGACTAGAGCATGAGTAGGAAGTATTCTTACAAGTTATTATTATGCAATTGGTCGGTCGTTTCTGTCAGATGACGTCAGCTCATGGCAGGTTCACGGACGAATATCAAGTTCATAGATATTTCGACATATGCGATTCTAGTCTTACTCGAAGCGTGTATGCTAAATAATGGGATATTAGCATTTATTATTAACTCTTCATTGTACATAACATAAAGTTCATAAGACAAAGTAAATAAAACAAAAGTACAAAGAGCAAGCTTTCGTTCATTCATTATAAATGCGAAGATAATTTGTTTGGACTTTTTTTTTCAAATATTATTGTATATATTGTTTGGAGATTCATATTTTTTAATGAAGAAACACTTGTACTGTTTTACGTATCACTTATAATTTGTTATTTTATAAATAGCCTACCAGTTTCGCTTATGACAGTATCATCAGGGCTAGAACGTAGGGGTAGTTTAAGTTCTAGCCCTGACGACGCTAAAAACAGTACCACTTGTTACTTCATTTCAAAATATGAATGTTTGGAAGTTTTACCAAGCGCCGACGATAGAAAATATCAAATATATTGTTTGGATATGGTTAAAAGACTGACTGACAAAGGCTACTCTTAACCGACTCCAAAAAGGAGTAGGTTCTCAATTCCATAGCATATTTTTATGTTTGTTACACAATTGTTCGGCCAATAGCCAACCGATCTTTGACAGTTATTTTTTCCCCGTGTTGGTTCGGGCTCCTTAGCAGAGTAGACCATCTGCCTTCTTGCCAGTCAGTTCGTTAAAGGCGAACATAGGCTTATCGTTACTCATACCGTGATATCTGACTAGGTGGTAGAGTCTCGCAGCGACTCGCCCGGATTGGTAACACTGCCTTACCTATTCCTGCCGCCATAACATCAGTGCTTGCCATTGACGTGCACCGGTTTGGACGATAAGGTAGCCGGCAACTTTACGTTTACTCTAGGAGAAGTTTTTTTTTACCATAAAAAAATCCGTCTGCTTGTTTGCTTCCTAATATCATAAAAAAATTTGTATGCAAATTATTTTCTTATTTTATTAGGTGGTTGTACAGCAGCTCGGTCGGATAGACGACATCGACTTACCACGAGGCTCGGGTTCGATTTCCGACGGGCATTTGTGTGGTTAACAATTAGATATCTGCATTTCCGGGTTTGGGTGTTTATTAAATTTATTCTAGTATCTATGTAAGTATATCTATGTATTACAATCGTTGACTAACACCCATTACACAATTTGTGTAAGTTGTCCAGCGATATTTATTAAAAAAAATTGTAGAACAATCTTAATTTTTGTTGTCTCTATATGGTCAGTGGTCAGTATCGTTTCAAATCAGGTGGATAGCAGATTTGTACATGTGGCCTAAGATCCTTATGTAAACACCTGTAATATATATGGCATCTAAAAGTGGCGACTATTTATTACATTTAGAAGAGCCGCTTGCTTGTTTGGATTCCATAAAAAACAAATTTTGTGTTTTATTTATCATAAAAATATATTTCGAAGTTTCAAGTTTTGAATTGTATATTTTTTGCTCGTATATTGCGCGCGAATGTAACCTGGTAATTATTTCAGTATAAAAAGTAGTGTCTTCACGCCCATATCTCCGAAGAGGTAGGCAGAGGCGCAACCAGGACACCTACGACTAGCCGAAGACACTAAGTCTGCAATGTGATAGGTGGCAAGCCAACTGGGAACATGTCCGATTCCAGGCAACTTTATTTTTATCACAAAATTGAAAAACACAGATTTTCTAATTTTTGTTTTCCGACCCGGGGATTGAACCCGGGACCTCAAGAAGTGAAGTCCGATGTCGGACTGCTAGACCACAGGGATGATTATTACTGGAATATTCAAATAATACAGTTAGGTTAGGTGGTAAGCTGCTGAATGGCAGATGGCTTGTCCGAATTTATGCCATTGTCTTGCCCATATGTGGTGCTATGATTTCAGTACTTATTAGTATCGTAGTGCAATATAGATAACCGCCGGTTCATTTTTCCTTCCCAAAAAATATCACCTTTATCACCTAAAGTTGGTAAAGTTGGTAGCAGTGTTGATGTCTTTGGTATCTATAGACTGACTTCCTACATGTATTTTTATGTATGAAGACAGCGAGCTTCAACACGGCTCTTTTACTTTTAAGAGGCTAGTATAGATGTTACTGGTGCGTTGCATGTGATTGGTTAAGGTTTATTCTACAAGTCTATTTGCTACCTAATCCTAAGGACCATAACTAAATTTTGGCATTACGACGGCAGAAATGCACAACACTTTTTCACCAATGAGCGTCCCGCCCCTGATTTGCACGAGTATAAAATATACATATAAACCTTCCTCTTCAATCACTTTATCTATTACAAAAAAACCGTATCTAAATCCCTTTCGTAGTTTTAAAGATTTAAGCATACAAAAAGACATAGGGATAGAGGAAGCGACTTTGTTTTATACTATGTAGTGATAGTCTTGACCCAGTAAACCTATGTTCGTCTTTGTGAGCTGCCAGGATGAGTGGTCTATTCTACTTAGGACCGTTACAGGGAAATCTGTTTACTTGTTTGCCTGCTGATATTGCTAAAATTGTAAGTTTATTAGCAAAGTAGGGTTAAAAAACTGGATACTAGAATATTACGGCCTTATTTAACCAGTTTATAAACAAAATTCAGTTTTGGACTACAATGCTAAGTTTCGATAATAAAGTTTCATATTATAAAATTATAATTTAAAAGTAATTGACTGCCAAACTGTATAATAAATTAGCTGAATTAGGTTCACTAAGTTATTAATATGATGGACGTTGAATGCACAGATAAAATTAAGAAAAGTTTCGCTAAAATTTTCGGAACTCACGAGGAAATAAAATGGAGGTGAAAGAACTTTGCTATAAGAGCAGTAACAAACTTCATGTATTTTCGGATACAACTTTGTTTTTTTAGTACAACAAAAAAACCTGTACTCTATATAATTGAACCTGTATTTTTTATAGTTTGTACCATTTCGTAATAAGTTTAATTGTGCAAAATAAAGAGTTCATTCATTCATTTATTCAATATTTTTATACATATACAACGTTTTTAAAAGTTCTTGTTTATTGCATTTTTTAAATTATTAAGCTTTAGTTTTTGTTACTTTTGTTACAATTTCATTGCTTTTTAATGTTTATCCTTGTAATTATTTGGTAATTAGTTTGTAATTAGTAATTTTGAGTTTTATGATCAAGAAATTGCACGTTCATTCAAAAAAACTAGTTTTATTTCAAGTTTTTTATTTTGTGATGAAATATCGAAAAACCAATGTTTTGTATTTGATATTTTCCACCATCGGCGCTTGGTAAAACTTCCACATATTCATATTTTTAAACAAAGAAACACTTATACTGTTACACGTATCACAGTACAACAGTAACAGTACAAGTGTTTCTTTGTTTAAAAATAAAGTATCTTCACGCCCATATTCCCGAAGAGGTAAGTAGAGGCACAACCAGGGCACCCACGACTAGCCGAAGACACTAAGTCCCACAATGTGATAGGTGGCAGCCTATCGCCAACCGAGCACATTTCCAATCCCGACCAACGTTTTTTATTATTAGAAAATTGGAAAAATCCAATTTTCTTTTTGTTGGCCGTCCCGGGATTAAAACCCGGGACCTCATGCAGTCAAGTCCAACACCCGGACCGCTAGATCACAGAGGCGACAAATGTTTAAAAATATGATCTATATTATGAGTAAATTCATTTTTTGAATGAACGTGTTCAATATTTACCTGTAAATGTTTGATGTAATTAGGTAGATGCATTATTATGCAATATAAAATATATTTTATCTATGAACTTAAACGTCGGCATGTCATTTAAATATAATAACTTGCGTATCTAAAGTTTATAATTACGCCAAAATAAAATATAAAAGAGATATATATAAAAGAAAATCGTTTTAGTCATACTATTTATAACTCGAGAACAGCTGAACCAATTTGTTTAAAAATTTAAAGGGTAGCTTAGAACCAGCAGACGGATATATGATTTTTTATCCCGTTCGACTGTGAGTGAACTAAGAAATCATTTCAATTTTTCCACACTATCCGAATGGGTGGAACGAAGTTCGCCGGAGCAGCTAGTTTATTTTAAGCTAGCTGCTCCGACGAACGTCGTTCTTCTCTTTAGTTTTCATTGTTCGTTGTTTTTCTTGGTTTCCTCGCCGATTTCCCCATATTCTTATATTTTAAACTTTCTATGGACTTCTACAGATAATTCAAAACCAAAATTAACCGGTTCCGTCGTTCGAAAGTAATGCGCGTATAGACATAACGGCCTTTTTTATACATGGATGAATTTTTTTATACCCGGGGAGACCTAGGTTGACTTTAAACGATCAAATCGCTCGGGTTTTATCCAAGGGTAGTGTAAAGAGTATCCGAAATCGGTGTTTTCATATGAAAAGAGTAATGAATGAAAAAGCAGGTCTCTATTTAACGTGAAGTAATGTATTGTTTAATCTTATAGATACTAGCCAACCCAGCAAACTTTGTATCGTTTGACATTAACAGATACTACATAGTATTTGATGCTCCGATAGTATCGCAGTCTGCCGGATCCAATAAACAATACAAAAAAAAATAAGTAAAAATAATATTTTCCAGTGGACCAAACCATTCTCGAATCCCCTTGTACAACACAAAAAGTCCATCAAAATCGCTCCTATCGTTTAGGAGTTATGTGTTATACAAGTAACATATAATATTTTTTGTATGTCACATGTTGCCCGCGTTGTTAGTGGTCCCACTTGATTATTTTTTCGGTATAAAAACTATCCTATGTGTTAATCCAAGTTACCCTCTATGTGCGTACCAAATTTCATGAAAGTCGGCTCAGCAGATTTTGCGTGAAGGAGGAAAAAACAAACAAACCGACGAACTTTCGTATTTATAATGTTAATAGGATAAAATGTTTCATTCTATCAGAATAGCGAAGGTTCCTAGGTTGGAATATTGAAACCATAAACACAGGCAATATCTAACTTTTATCTAGTGAACTTATAATGAATACAAATTACTTAAATAACGATTAAGATAGTTAGTAATTATTTAACTTATAAGATATTGATCTAGCAGCTGCAATATTTAAAACGCTTATTTTTAAATTATGTTAAAGTAAAGATTTTTAATCAAATTAGATAATAAAAGTAATTTACCGAATTTGTGAGTAGGCATTATTTTTAAAGACATTTTTATTAGACTAGTCGTTATTATAATCGACTGGACCAAGAGTATTTGCAAGTCTAATTTTTTTATTTCATTTAACTACACTTTCGGCAAAGGAATATCAAACTAAAATCTTAACGATCTAAAAACACGATAGTGAAAATAAAAACGCAGCCATGTTTTTTTATTAGCTAGAAAACCTTTTTATGTAACACTGTAGAAATTTGTAATTAAGTTAGTGGCTTTATTCACGCCGCTATAGCATCAGTGCTTACTATTGAAGTGTTCCGTGCTGGAGAGTACATTAGTTAGCAGGATATATCTAATATATCCTGCTAACCTGAGATCCCAAAGTGACGTACCGTAGCATATTTGGTTTCTTTAGTAGGATTTTATATTTGTGTTATATTTGTACTCTGCTTTTTCACAAATTTAACCGATTCTTTTTACATTCCGGCCTCTGGTTGGCAACGCACCATTAGCAGCTTTGGTGTCCCTAGGCAGCGGAAATTTCTTACCATCAGGAAATCCGTCTGCTTGTTTGCCTTCCAATGTTATAAAAAAAAAGATAAATAAAAAGAGGTCGTAATTCCGAGTTGGTTTCATATTCGTTTTATCGTGTAGACTTAGACTAGTATTTTTTTAGTTGTACTTACAACAACGCACCTACAGCATCTACGGTGTGCATATACAGCGGTTACCTCTTACCACCAAAGTAGCGGTGCTTGATTACTGTCTTTTGATATTTAAAAAAATTGCAAGACTACTGGTGGTAGAGTGCTGTGCAGTAGTTTCTCCTAGTAGGGATCCATCACCTTACTTATTCCTGCCGCCATAATTACAATATCATGATACAATCTGAGGGTCTGTAGTTAGTTGGTAGACTGACACAATAAACCTTACAATTGGCCTTATGTGCGGTTATTTTCAGCTCATAAATTTAATAAAAAGCCTATAAAAGATGTCCAGTACCAACTTGTGGAAAAATCCGAGATATGACTCACATTCATGCAAATTTCGAATTAGTTAGTAGGGATGAATATTTATGTTTTTTTTATAAATTTTGGGAATCAATTTTATTAGTTTATCAATAAATACTTGAATTAAAGGTTATTAGGAAGATAAGATTGATTAAATAACTTTTCAAAACTAGATTGTCTGTTCTACACGTGTAAGGCTAAGCGGACACTGTAGTCATGACAGTCTCAAGATAGACTTTAGCGTTACAAAACATACGGAGACGCTCACACTTTGAACAAAATGTCTCATAAACGATTATTTAATACCCATGGGCTTATAAATTCGATTAACGATTGTCGGCTTCACTTTTGTATTTATGCCAGCGTGCACATGAACGACAACACGTCTTAAGACTGTTGTGACTACGTTATGCGCTTAGTTTTAAACTTACCTACTCACTTAACATTAATTACAGTTACTAGCAGTTAGTATGGATCAAATCATTGTTTCATCCCATCCCAACAATTCCCGGTTTTTCTTTTCATAACAAACTTCTCCTGATAATAAACAAAACAACAAAAAAAACTAGCAAAATTGGTATAAGAATTGAGAAGTGATGCGATGATCACGTGATATGGGGATTCATTTTTATAGATATTATAGATATATAGTACTTTAAGTGACATTACCTACTGTCACAATTTAGCGTTGATTTATACACACGACAATCGCACGTCGCAGCAACGATTTGTTGTCAAAAAGTGTCGATACAATTTGATGTAGTTTCACACGTGCACTACGCACGGTAGATAGGACTAACTTTAATCATTAATTAAAACTGTTTATAAATAAATATAAAGCTTATAATAAATACAATTATGTACTTCGTTTAAATATTTTTAGCTTTGTGTTAAATAAATAAGTAATTTCTTTAAATGTTATTAAAAATAATTGTACACTACATATAATATTGTAGAATATGTTGTTATGTTTAAATATCTTTGTAACAACTTTTTAATTTATATACAATGTTTTTTGTACGGAGACATAACTTTTCAAATTTGTTCTTAGCTACAGCGTGTGGTTGATATCGTGTCCAAGTCGTACGTGTGAATGAACCCTTATTTTGAGTCAAAGAGAATTTTCGCTCCTACGTGACTAATTGCAACAGTACTTTCTAGTATATGTTTGTAATTTATTCTTAAACAAATGAAAAAAAAACAAATGAAGAGCTAGTTCACTGGATTTTCGGTAGTGCGTTAAAAACAAAAAATTCGGAAAAATGCATTTAGAAGAATTTCTTTCTGTCTTTTTAATTACGTAATAAAACCATTGAAATAAAATCAACGTTTTCACTATAGATAAATAAGTTTTCTAAGTTACAATGCCAAAAAACATAGCTCTTTAATTATAACAACGCTGATTTTTCTTAGAAAATACATTAAGCTTGTCATCAGATGAAGCAACTGCTGAGATGATGGAAAACACCTGTTAAAAAGAAACAGCGTCATCTTAAAATATCCAATAGTGTCGATTTAGGAACGGTTTCGGTGCCAGTTTCTTTATTCTAAGCGCAAATCAAACTTTAAGAGAGTTAAACCAAAAAGGTAATTGTGTAGGGTCTTTGAAATCATTTTCAGGGCAAAAGCCTGGGAAACCTTTTAACCTTTTTTTAGTTCAAGTTAGGTACCAAAACCATCGGCCGGGGTGTTTTAGCGCTATCCAAAGGAAAGGCAGAGATATTTTTAATTATTGAATTTTATGTAAATATTGACTAAAATTAGTCAATTTTGGTTGCGTTATGCAATGTCTTGCTCAGTTAAAGTGCACAAGTGAAGTATATACAATCAGTAGCTCAATTGGTTAGAGCATTCGTCGGCTTGAGACGAAAGGTTACAGGTTCAAATCCTGTCTGGGGCGAAATTTTTTCTTTCTTTAAAATTTATAGTATATACAAAATATTAGTTTAGATAGAGCATTTCGTCGTTGCCGCCAAATCTAAAAGACGAGCTTGAGTAAGGAGGGTTTTGTTTTACCTAAGATTACACTGAAGTTATTTAAATTATGTAAAATGTATTAAAGTATTCTCCACTGGTCAACATTATCAAATAATAAACATATTAGGTGAATGAAACAAAATTGGTCTCCTCAACATCGCCTCTGTGGTCTAGCGGTCAGGTTGTTGGACTTGACTGCATGAGGTCTCGGGTTCGAATGTATTTGGATGGTAATTTTTTACCATAAATTGAGATATAAGCTATCCTATCTCTCAAGTTGGATCGAACTGCACATGGTGTGCGAATTTTATTATAATCGGTTAAGTGGTTTAGGAGTTCATTGAGGACAAACATTGTGACAAGAGATAATATTAAGATTGAAGATATATATTAAGATTAAAATTGAAAATTCATTTTCTTTCTGCGAATGTATTTTAAGTAAAATAAATATGAACGTTCACTTTGTTATTTGTTTAATTTATATCATACATTAAAAAAGTAAAATTATCTTAATTTAGTATCTTTTTACTTATTAGTGTGTTATCTTAATGTATATGAAATGTATCGCCTTACATAATTAATTGGAAAATAAATATATTTTATATATCGCCTTATACAAATTTGACTAAATTAAAAAAAACATGAACATTTCGAAAAAATATATTTAAGTAAAGATAGATTTCTAAAGATGCGCCACACCAGGCTTTAGAAAAAAACTTTTACAGAAATCGTCCTATTACAAATCTATTAAAATTTATTAAATACCTTCAAATTACATGTGATAAGTATATTAAATGTATCTGATCAGAATTTGAGATATGTTCCGGTTTGGCAACAAGTTTCACAGAAAGGTTACGCATGCGCAGATTGCTATTCATTCTCGTTTTTTTTATAGAGAAGTGTGGCAAATAAGCAAGCACCAGCTGGTTATATTTTTTACCAATACAAGCATGTAATTTAAACTCACTATAGCATACAAGCCTACGTCTCTCCTGATTTACCATCATCTATGTTAAAAAGGTTAGGTCATAATTTTTCCTAGGATTCAACCCTGTGGAAGGAGAGTTATTATGTTTCTCATCAAATTAATAATAAAATAGTGTTAATCATCTTAATGTTACCACTTAAACTTATTATACTAGTTAAAAAATAGTGTGACCTCAATGGTGTAGCGGCTTGAAGTTAGTCTTGACTTCTTGGGGTTCCGGGTTCGATTTCAGGTTAGGCAACAAAAAAGTAGAAAATTAGCATTATCAGTTTTCTAGTAAAAAACGTTGCTCGGAATTGGGTATGTGCCCGGTAGGCGATAGGCTTGCCACTTATCACATTGTAGGACTTAGTGTCTTCGGCTAGTCATAGGTGCCTTGGTTGTGCCTCTGCCTGTTCTTTCGGGGATCTATGGACGTGATACTTTTAACACTAGATTTTTCTTCCACTATGCGACGGGGTTATCACCTCCATACA
>NJDD01001675.1:215484-250807 GCA_002245505.1 Calephelis nemesis | reverse complement strand
GGTGTCTACATTTCCGGGTCTGGGTGTTTATTAAATTTATTCTGGTATCTATTTGTGTATTTATATGTATTAGAATCGTTGACTAACACCCATAACACAAGCACATAATTTGCTTACTTTGGGGTGAGATTCAATTTGTGTAACTTGTCCAAGGATATTTATTTATTTTATAATCTAAGTATAAAAATGTCTTTTTAGGACCTACTGCGCCATTATCAACCTGAGTGCTGAGAAGTAATCTTACCAGAAGTTTTTAAATAAGGTCGCACTTATGTGATGACGACAGAAAGTAATATGGTGTTGGTTTCCTCCGTGTTGGTCCGGGCTCAAAAGGCGAGCATAGGCTTACTACTTTTGACACTGGGGCATCTAACTAGGTGGTAGAGTTTTTTTTGCAGCGACTCGCCCGGATTGTGGTACCACTTTACTAATTCCTGCTGCCATAACGTCAGCGCTTGCCGTTGACGTGTTCCCGTTTGGAGGATAAGGTAGGACTTACTTTTGCTCGAGGCCTGACATCTTGACCTTAGGTTAACCAAGCACTATCAATCTTTGGTGTCTCTAGATGGCGTGAATTTCTTACCACCAGGAAATCCGTCTGCTTGTTTGCTTTCCAATATCATTAAATAGGTATTTACTTATTCAGACGAGTCATAAGTCCTACTTAATCTACCTACTTAATCTACACTACGACTAGTAGGCAGGGCTATAGTTCCTATGTAATACAATATTGTGGTTTCAAAGTGAAATTACCGGTCGCCAGATAAAACTAAAGTAACATTTATATTATTTATAGGCATTACTTCTCTCATATTCTCGGTAGAGTACCCTGCTTATTACATAGTTAAAACGATAAATAAAAAAATAGTCCCCCCACAAAACAAACATGTATTATAGCTTTTGGTCATGTCAGCTTCCAATCAAAAATCCGCATCGAAAATGGTCCATCCGTTCACAAGATATAATGTCACAGACAGACACAAACTCATAACACCGAATTTCTGTCGGTGCTTAAAAATAAGTTACGCTTCCAGCAATTACCTTCAAATTAAGGATCGTATTGAGTATTTCAAAAGCACAGTTGAACCTAAAATCAATCCAAAATCTAGATATACGCAAGAGATATATACAAGTCAAACAAAATCCCAAATTTATTTAGTTTCAGACATGTATAGAAGTTAAACAAATCTATCCTTTTCTACTCAAGAGACCAAGAAGTCAAAGTACACAGAAGTCTTATTTAAATCTACTACAATTTTCTATTTTATCTTTATTTGTCTTAAATACAATTTACTTTTGACCACTTCGTTGATGGATACCGATGAGCTAACCGATAGCGTACACGCCTTATTCTACCGACCACCCGCGAGGTTCGGGTTCGATTCGTGACTCGTTGACCTGATGTCTGAAATTCCAAGTCTGGGTGTTGTTGCTCGTATATTTGGATATTAATTTAAGTATTTCTATACTTCGTAACAGTGAGATCTGAAAAAGAGTAGGATTGAAAGAAAGTGTTGGTTTAAAAATGAGAAAGGGCACGCTGGTTCGGTCATGTGAAAAATGATCGGTGAAGAATGACAGATGAAAGATTGACAAAGCAGATACACAATGCGAATGTGGTTAAATTTAGGTACCCTGGGGATACTACGAGGATAGCATAGGATATTGTCCGAGGGTACTACCAAACCAAGCTAACCAAGCGTCCAAAACCAGAGTATTTGTATGAAAACGGTAATAAAAAGTAAACACCTTCGTCGTATGCTTGATGTTTTGTACCAAGGAATCTGAAGTATTTTTTACTGCTAAGAAATCCGAGTGCTTCTTTGCCTTCTAATCTAAAAAGTGAAATGTTTTACAACTTTTTATTCATTTGTGTTCATTCCTTCGTCCAACGTGTTTTAAAGAGTTCATTCATAATTCATTCGAATGTATCCTACTCTACACTTTTAGTATAAGCTTAAGCTATAATCTTCGAGATAACCTTTTCAACTTTATCAAGTGTGAAGAAACAAACACGTTTTTTATTCAACTTTTATCTTAAGAGATCTACTTCCATCAAATCTGACACTTCATGAGTATGAAGAATATCTTTCATCGGCAACAAACTTATTATAATAAACGACAACTTGTCAGGGTAGAGACACACCGTCTTTCATATTTTTGCCCGCATAATGTCAGTGTTTGGCACTGTTCTGTTCCAATACGATGCGTTTTTTTATGACATTGGAAGGCAAATAAGCATACGGATTTCAGTAACAAATTCATTTCGCCTAGAGACACTCAAGGTAGTAATAGTGCGTTGCCAACTTGACGCCGGGATGTTAGACCTCGAGCAAAAGTAAGTTTACCGGCTATCTTACCCTCCGAACCAGAACACGTCAACGGCAAGTACTGACGTTTTTGCGGCAGTAATAACTAAAGCGGTGGTACCAATCCGGGCGAGTCACTGCGAAACTCTAATACCAGTAGGATGCCACGGTGTTAGTGACGGTAACCTATGCTCGCCTTTTGCTAGCTGCCTGGCAGGAAGGCAGATGGTCTATTCTGCAAAGGAGCCCGGGAGAAAATCTTGGAGGAAAATCTTTCAACGACAGCAACGGTCTTACATATTTCTGCCCGCGCAATGTCAATGTTTGGCACTGTTCTCTTCCAATACGAGGCGTAGAGTAACTGATAGAGTTGTACAGTAGAGCTAACAACCTGAACAACAAGTCCTACAAGGACAGCGGCACCCCTGTGGTGTCTTCGGGCCAGGAGCATCACAGTATCAGGAGTAACACATGGTTTTTCGCAATTATATAAAAAAATAGCTAACTAAATAAAAAAAATCACGATGACGTCAGTACCTTACTCACTCACCATACCGGTTATACTTACTAATCTACTGGTTGCACTCAGAGACATTAATTAACATTCAATCTATCATTAAGTCTCTATTTTATGTTAAAAATGTTGAATTAATGACTAATTAAAAGACATTTGTCGTCTCTCAGTACGGTTTTAAAATACTTATTTAAAAAAAAGTATCTTCACGCCCATATCCCTGAAGAGGTAGGCAGAGGCACAACCAGGGTACCCACGATTAGCCGAAGACACTAAGTCCCACAATGTGATAGGTGGCAAGCCTATTGCCAACCGGACACATTTCCAATTTCGAGCAACCCTTTTTTTTAAATAGAAAATTGGAAAAATCCAATTATTGGAAAAACCCAATTTTCTTTTTGTTGGCCGACCCGGGATTCGAACCCGAGACCTCATGCTGTCAAGTCCAACACCCGGACCGCTAGTCTACAGAGGCGATCTAAAATCTAAAATACTTATCATTTTAGCATTAGGTCACCAACAGACCGTTAACATTATTGATGAATAAAATAAAATGAAATTTGCGGAATATTTGTTTAAAAGTTGTTACAAAATACTAATTCAAACCACCATAATAATAATCTATCACATTGCGGTGAGCAAATAACTTACCAACTTAATTATGTAGTTCTTTTATTGTTATACATATTGTAAGTAATATTACAATACTAGCTGCCTGTTCCGGCTTCGATCGGTTGGGTCGGGCAACAAAAAGAAAATATGTTTTTTCCAATTTTCTAATAAAAAAATGGAGGTCGGGATTGGATATGTGCCCGGTTGCCAATGGGCTTGCCTGTTGCCACCTATCACTTTGTGGGACTTAGTCGGCTAGTCGTGGTTGCCCTGGTGGTGCCTCTGCCTACCTTTTCGGGGATATGGGCGTGAATATACTTCTTCTTTTACTAAGTTTCCATTAATCAAAGAATTCTTTAAAAAGCTATAAAAACGTCTATTAGGTAAGTACCTTTATTTCTACCAATAATAAATGATTAATTTCTGCTAGTCTACTAGGCTAGGTAGGTACCTTTACTTCAACCAATAATAATCGTTAATTGCTACTAAACACTATTTACTACCATACTATAAACTTGTATTAAACTTTATATTCTTCAATTGACTTATAAACTACAGGTGGATCGATAGTAGGTGCATGAAAATGATCAGGTTTTGCGGAAGTCGAGAATTTTCCCCTACCTGTCTATGTGTGTGTGGATATCTAAGTGTGCGTGCGATTGCCGTGCAACTATTTTGTTCGAGGTCGCCCACATTTGATCTGTGCAAATTTCGTGCGCTAAGGTCGCTGTCCGAATCCAGGGTCGCGTGGTCGTATCTCTCAATTTTTGCTTGTTAATTATAAAAATAATGTGTTATATAAGCTATCTTTTTCTCGCTCGCACCACACCGAACGCATATACCCGTCTCGCTGCCTCGCAGCTATGCCGCACACTAACACAAACTAGAAAATACATCGAAATTTCGGCTATTGCGCGCGTGTGTGTGAATGACGTTATCTTACAATGCGATTACAGGGCCGTATTATAACGTTTCGATTCTACTAGCGCAACGCAAATGTTTATTCGTTATTTTTGTTATTATAGTGTATTTTCCAATGAAATTTATATCAAAAACCCTTATTAAGGTTGCAAATGATGTTTTTGTATACAATTTTTGTGTTTTTAGTATCTATTGACGGAGATATAAGCATGTTTTGATCGTGAAGTGCATTTTTGTGGTTGCTTCTTGAATTCGTCTCTGTGCTTACACGTGCCGCGAGGTTGTCCCCTGAATGCGATCTTTGGCATTCATTGTATGCAGTCATCGGGTATTTGCGCACTAGAGTTCATCTCCCCCCTTCCCCCCACCAACACAGGATATACTTGCAACGTAGATAAAGCCTTTGTTTTGCAAATAGATTTATGCGTTGAATTTAAATGGAAATGATTGCGGCTTTGCTGTTTTGGTTAATGTTACACCTTTTGGGGCACTAATCGATGAGTCTCAAGTTCGATTAGTCGATAGATTTTAAGAAATAAAGTCTGTTTTGATTTGGGATTTATTAATGTACTAGTTTATGTTAACGGATTCGTTTTAAATCCTTTGAGTTTTAAGGTACAAAACCCTTGTTTTTTAAATGTATTATCTATTTGAATGATAAAATTCATTAAATTGAATTCTGCAGTTTTTGACGTCAAAACGAAATAAACATACAAATTTGCAATTTTATGATATTAATGGGAATCATTTATTTACTTAAGTCAACACGTGGTTTCAAAACAATAGTAGAATAACAGCAAAACTGTTACTGATAATAGTAATTTTGTTGAACCAATGGCTACAAAACTTCAAACGCTTGCTCGCTAGGAGAATCTAAAGCTTCTTCAAAACTTCAACAAAATCGGTCTAGTCGTTTCAGTCTCTACAGAACATACTGGCGCCAGATTTATTATTTTTTTATAATAGGTACCTATTAGAATGAGGGAATGAAACAATTTGACGCATTTCCTAAAGGTGAGAAATTTTCGCCATCTAGGGATACCAAAGATTTCAATTGTTCGATGCCAACCTTATGCATGTTAGGCTTCGAGCAAAAGTAAGTTTATTGGCTATCTTATATTTCGAACCGAAACACGGTGACGGCAAGCACTAACGTTATGGCGGCAGGAATAGGGTAAGGCGGTTGTAGTAACTTATCCGGGCGAGTTCAAGATGATTTTTGTTGTTTAACAGTCACTTCTCGGACTATAAAATATTCATGTTTTTTTATCAAGTGAAGGCAGGCAACTTGTTTTCGGTTAATAAAAATGTTATTAGACTTTTTAACATAATTAATTATTGCATATTGAAAATTGTTAAAAGTATAAATATAGCACCTACTTTATTTATGGCGTATTTTTGTATGAGATATTGTTTCACAAATAGTTACTATCCTACCTCTTTCGCCCATTACAACAAAAAGATGATCGAAGTTTTTTCATAATTATTAAATTAGTCAATTTTGGTGGCATTTTGTACTATTTTGTTCAGTGAAAGTGCACAAATGAAATATTCATGAAGAAATTAGCGTATCTTGATAATTTCAGGAGGCTAAAAAACATCTCAGTAAGATGAGTCTTTCAGTGATATCTGATAGTAGGTCTTACCTTAAAACAGAATAGATTGCATGTCCTCTGCGTTTTCCCAGCGCTTATTTAGACATGAAATAAGTTTTGGCGCCATCGAGAGAAAAGACGGTCGAAGTTTTTTCATAATTATTGATTTTCATGTTTATATTGAATAATAAAATTAGTCAATTTTGTGCTACAAAGTAAACAAAAAAAAAGTGAAAGCGCACAAATGAAAGAATCACGAAAAAATTAGCTTATCGTGTATTTCCTCGTTGCCGCCAAATCTCACTATATGAGCATGAGTAATGAAGCCACCGCTGTACCCAAGACCCTGACATGACTTATTGACGACTAAGAACCTGACATGACTTATATGACTGATTATTATTGATTCCCGATTTAGGTAATTTTTTTGAAAATGTTTACTTGACTAATGGCAATATGCTAACGCGAATATCAAAATCTAAAGAAAGAAAAATGCAGACAAGTATTAAGGATCTTGGAGAATAATAAATCTCCAAAATCTTAAGCTGATTAATCCCTAGAGCATTATACAGTTTCTCGAGCTAGCCTTGCGGATCAAATCTAAGCTTAACGAATAACAGTTGTGATTATAATAAATCAATTCAGGTCGTAGCGGTGATCATTTAAATACAATATAACAATAATAATGGCACAATTTAAATAAAGTAAAACAGTAAACAAATACCGGGCTCTCCTGTAGGGTTACTCTTGAATCTCGATTCATGCGAATTGGAAATTGGAATCTTATCCAAAATTATATACTTTTGGAACGAAGTTCCTTCGCGCGTTGTGAAAGGGGGCTAGAAGAAAAATAATCTCACGAAAAGTTGTAACGACACTTTTTTACTGTAAGCTGTACGGCGTGCGCATGTTTCTTTGTCTGTCTCTCTGTTATAGAAAACAAGTCAGATATTTTTATTTCTATTTCGCATTGAACAGTGTGGTGTCGCCACGATTATTTTTGTTGATAATATACAGGTTTTTGTACATCATCATCATCATCATCATTTCAGCCATAGGACGTCCACTGCTGAACATAGGCCTCCCCCATTGACTTCCACTATGACCGGATGGAAGCGGCCTGCATCCAACGAGACCCCGCGACCCTCATAAGGTCGTCTGTCCATCTCGTGGGTGGCCGTCCTATGCTTCGCTTGCCGGTACGTGGTCTCCACTCGAGAACTTTTCTGCCCCAACGGCCATCAGTTCTTCGCGCTATGTGCCCCGCCCACTGCACTTCAGCTTGCTAACCCGGCTGGCTATGTCGGTGACTTTCGTTCGCCTGCGGATCTCCTCATTTCTGAATCGATCTCGCAGGGAAACCCCGAGCATAGCCCGCTCCATAGCTCGCTGTGCAACCTTGAGCTTGTTTATCAGGCCCACAGTAAGAGACCACGTCTCGGTGCCGTAGGTCATCACTGGTAACACACACTGGTTAATTTTTTATTATTGTTTTGTACATAATAATATATATAATAAAAAATATATATACTTCGTTCCATCCGGGTGTCCCTTGATCCCTCTCAAATTGTTTTTCTTTTCATTCAAAATAAGTATATAAATACATTTTTTGACAGTCAATAATGGCTTACTTAATAATAACATAACACAAATTACAAAATAGCATATACATAATTATAATTTAAAAAATATGTAATAGTATTTATAAGTAACATTTAAAAAATATGTCATAAACAAATTAAAAATGTCAATAAAGAAATGGCGAATAATATTGATTACAATTAAACTTAATTTTGAAACACTATTATATTAAAATTTAATATGTTGTTCAAATCTTTTTTTAAGATATTCTCGTTAAGGCATTTCTGATAATTATTTAAACTTTCTTTACTTTTTTTTTGTCAAAAAGCTAGACTCGCTTTGCATAATTCTGTGCTTATCCCAACGTTATTGTATGGAAGCGAGAGTTGGGTATGTCTGAAAGATCATGAAAGTAGGATAAATGCGGTCGAAATGAGAGCACTACGAAAAATCTGTGGTGTAACGCTAGCTGACCGCATTCGTAACAGTGAGATCCGAGAAAGAGTAGGATCGAAAGAAAGTGTTGGTGTTAAAATGCGAAAGGGCATGCTCCGCTGGTTCGGGCATGTGGAAAGAATGACAGATGAAAGATTGACAAAGCAGATATACAATGCGAATGTGGATGGATGTAGGTACCCGGGGAGACCAAGGCTGACATTTCACGATCAGATCAATCGGATATTATCCGAGGGTGGTGTCAAGAGTCTCCGAAACCGGCGTGTTTGTATGAAAAGGGTAATGAATATGAAGGAAGCAAGACATGTTTGTCAGGATCGTGAGGTCTGGCATTCGATACTCTCTGCCTACCCCGTAAGGGACTTGGCGTGAAGATATGTATGTATGTATGTATGTACTTTCTTTTTGTACGCAAGTAGGTACGTAAATACCAATAAAACACTTCAATATTTTTTGTAGTCGAAACATTTGTAAAGCTATCTTATTTTTATTGCTTGTGTTTATACTGTATATCCCTATTTACTAACTAACTTTTATATAAGCGGATTATTAACAATTAGTGACAATTAAATTCAACGAATCCGAAAAAATAATGTATAAATAACTATTAATAAATGTTAATAATCCGCCATTATTGTGTTCAAGAGTACCTAAAACAATATACTCGATTCCAATTTCCAATATTGAAGTAATCGAGTTTCGCGAGTGACCCTACTCATAGGAAGAGAGACTGATAGAAAGTCCACTGTCCACAAAGTATTAACGGTCATTAAGTTGACGGATGGATAATTTCACGTATTTGTGTGTGTTTGCGTGTGCAGGACATGCATGATGCATGTTTATAACAGTCTGAAAAGTGCCTAAAATCATCTAATTGCAAAATTATTAGTTACATGGTTAAAAAAATTGTCCGACCCAACGTGATTTGCAAAGAAGGGAAATAGATTGCAAATACTAAATACGATCAAGACGGTTGCCTTCAACAAAAGTTTGAGGATACTATGTTTCCATCTTCCGATTATTTTTAAATTTGGAATAATGTTTGAACCAGCGCTTAAACCGTCTAGAATTTGTTTCAGATATTTTCTTTACTGTATCATACGGGACAATAATAATCTGACTAGGTGCGATGGGGTTGATATGTCTATAAACAAAACCCCTTAAAAAACATTGGATTAAAAAAACGACTAGAACTGCCGTGACTGACATCATTCAAACGTAATTCAGTGATTGTGGTATTTATAGCAAAATCTATTGTGAAATGGGCGTCTAAGATAAATACAAGTTAATAAGATTCTGGTGTGTTCAAAACATTTGTATGCTATTATTCTGCATACATTGTAAGACTTGGCACTCGATTCTCTGCCTACCCTGTGAGAAGCTTAGCGCGAAGATATCTATGTTTGAGTGTGTTTATCAGTGCATATGAAAATGAGAGTGGTGTCAAGAGTCTCCGAAACCGGCGTGTTTGTATGAAAAAGTTAATGAATGTGAAGGAAGCCAGACAGGTTTGTCAGGATCGTGAGGTCTAGCACTCGATACTCTCTGCCTACTCCATAAGAGACTTGCCGTGAAGATATGTATGTGTGTGTACATCAAAATGAATCTCCTTCTCGAGTGGTCATCGCAGCCCGCGTGAAATGGATAGACCATTTTTTGCTGTTTCTTTTTTATTGTGTTAGTCGTAGTCTGGAGATTGAGAAAGGTTCTCATGAAAAAAATGGGGAAAATTAGAGAAAGAGAGAAAAAAAAGATACTTTAGTCTATAAAAACTATTAGTAGCTGTTAATGTCAAGCGATACGAAGTTCGATGAGTCGGCTAGTATTATTATAATTAACAGTTTAAAAGGTAACATGGTACACTTTAAATTAAAAAGCCAAGCAGGTGTTTAAGTAGTTTAATTATGTTTTAATAATGATAATTACTTAATAACGTTAGTAATGGAAAGTTTTTTTCAACCGACTTCCAAAAAGGATGACGACAGCTGGCTTAGCTGGCTTTTTTTGCTTTTAAATGTTCCTGCCGATATAACGAAAGTTTTTCCCTAANTAGAGGTAGGGTAACTAGCGAATGTACACACGCAAAGAGCTTCAAACGCCAGCTTCAGGTTGGCAACGCACAAAAAAAGTTTTTTTTTATGTGAGATGTCGGTGAACAAGCACACGACTTTCCTGATGGTAAGAGATCAGTTACCATCAGAAATCAGGAATTACCTATCGGCCGATACACACCAAAGATTTTACTGATGCGACGTTGTAATGTGGCCCCGATGTTAGTTATCTATTGTGCATGTCTACTGGTTAAATTTAGAATTAGAAAAATAGGTCCACCATTTTAAGCGTAATGCGATGACCAAGGAAATGGGGACTCATTTTTATATATAAGATTTCAAGATCAGACTGTAAGGTCATCCTCCATCAGCTATAAAATATATTCTAATCGTAAGCCTAATAATGACGTTTTTTTTCAATAAAACTACATAAATCGTTCTTTATTTGAATTGAACTATCTTGATCTGACGATAACATACGTCATACCAAGGAATATAAATACTCTTTAACAAGAGCTTGAGGTTTTGGCGCCATCGATAGAAAAGATGGTCTAACTTCTTTCATAATTATTGAATTTCGTGTTTATATTGAGTGAAATTAGTAAATTTTGGTGGCATTTTGCATAATTTTGTTCAGTGAAAGTGTACAAATAAAATGATCATGAAGAAATCAGCGTATCGTGTATTTCCTCGTTGCCGCCAAATCTCATTACATGAGCTTGAATAATGAGGCCACCACTTTACCTAAGAGCCTGACATGACTTAGTGATGACCTTTGATTGATGACTAATTATAATTGATTTAAAATTTGATGCAAATTCATATTTGACTAATGGCAAAATACTAACGTGAAGGCCAACACCTAAAAAAAAAACAAGAGCTCAGTACAGATACAGCGCTTTTCACAAGCGCAGTGCTTTTCACTGAAACGAATATTTGTTACAGTTTTTACCAATACAGCACTTTTCTGCGCTAGCAAGTTCAAAATATGCTCATTTAAATATTACGTTCCATTTGAGTGTTGGCGCCATCGAGTGAAAAAACGGTCGAAGTTTTTTCTCAACTATTGAATTTCGTGTATTTCGTATAATTTTGTTCAGTTAAAGTCAACAAGTAAAGAGTTCAGGAAAAAAATGTATGTTGTATTTTTTTTCGTCGAATTATCGAATGAGCTTGAGTACAGAAGCCATCGCTTTACCAATACCCTGTCACAAAATGCAGACATAGACTTAAGATAAACTACCTACAAACATTCAAAAACTATTATATAGTCTGTATTATTTACTCCAGTGCAGTACTTATATAATAATAAGACAGTAAAGTGCTAAGCACTTTTGAATGACTGCCAGCGCTTGTCTTATGGTGGTCACCATAAAGTTAGTGCCAGTCATTGTCGTGTTCCATGCTCAAGAGTAATGTAACTGGAACAAATTGGATATTTTGGTCATTACGTAGTAGCGAACCAGTAACTATTATGATAAAGAAAGCCGTCTGTTTGTTCAGTGGCTTATATTAGATATAATATAAACTAGGCTATAACTACGGCTTCGTTTGCGTTTAAGTTGTTAAAAAAGTATTCTTTGTTTTTCTAATGTCTCCAAGAATATGTGTACAAAGTTTTATGATGATTGCTTTAATAGTTTTCGCGTGAAAGTGTAAAAAACAAATATACACTAGCATTTTTAATATTAGTAGAGTTGTGTGATATAGTAGTCCTATGTATGCAATGCTTAAAGCTAGGTGTTTGTTTAAAATCAATATATTAATAATCAATAAGTGATAACAAAAATGAAAATTATATTATTTTTTTCAACATAAAATTTTTAAGCCTATTCATGGGAATACTACTTTTTTTTATGATATTGCAAGGCAAACAAGCAGACGGATTACCTGATGGTAAGAAATTCACGCCGCCTAGAGACACCAAAGGTAATAATGTGGCGTTGCCAACCTCACGCCGGGAGGTTAAGCCCCGAGCAAAAGTAATTTTACCGGCTACCTTGCCCTCCGAACCGGAACACGTAAGGACGTTATGGCGGCAGGAATAGGTAAGAAGGTGGTACCAATCCGGATGAGTCGCTGCAAAACTCTAACACCTAGTCAGATGTCACGGTGCTAGTGAGCTGCCTGGCAGGAAGGCAGATGGTCTATTCTGCGCAGAAGCCCGGACCAACACTGTTGACTGCGAATGATTAAAGCTACCATTGACTTTCCACATCACATATCTTCTGTTATTTAAAACTTTTAATACCACGGACCACGATACAACCTGTCTACCGTCTCTCACTAATGATTCTTCTAGGAATACAGAGAAATACCCAATCACTTCAAACGTAAGCAAATAATTTTATCTTTGACTCTTTCCGACTCATTTAATTTCTTATTAATGAGCTTGAATCCAGCCTTTCAACTCTATTGAGGCAAGACTAGTCTAGAACTAGCATCACATATACACACAGACACATATCTAATCTAGAGCAAAATTTTTTTTTAGAAAATTGGAAACCCAAATTTTTTTTGTTGCCCGACCCGGAATTCGAATCCGGGACCTCATGCAGTCAAGTCCACACCTGAACCGCTAGACCACAGAGGCGATGTATAACAAGATATGTGTGCTATTATTCTCTATTAAGAAGACTAACAATGAGGATCCTGGGTTTTTATGTCTTTTATGATAAGAACGCAGACAAGTAAACGATTCTTTAGAGGCTAAGAGACACTTTGGCTTATAGACACTACAGACACATTACATTTGACTCGCTCTCCTATGATATGAGTTTCAGGCCAACTTGTCCACCGGCTACCCTACCGCTGTTATGGTCATTATGGTGGTAGGAATAGACAAGTTGGTGGATACCGACCCGAGTAGTTGCTGCAAGGAACTCTACCATTAGACTGCTACTCTACACGCAAGGAATGGCCGAGATAAACCCTACGATTGTCATCTCCCATGACACTACCATCAAAGCACCTTCAAAAGTTATACTTTCAGAAATTAATTGAAATTACTCTTAAATAATAAAGTTTTATGGTTTAACAAATAAATTAACTACGGTTAGGCGTTATAAAATAACTCGTAACAATTAAACTTTATTCCCAATTAAGTTTAACTTCTTTGTAATAAGGTTCACATTGCAATAAACCTTATACATATTACGCTGTGTTTGAGCGATAATTGCTTAATAATTATTAGCGACTAAACTACTCTCACTCCCAGTGGTATTAAGGAAAGGGATAACAATAATTAGTGGGTTTATGTTTTTTTTTTGAATTTTTCCAATAAATAAATAATGTAAACCTAAACTAAGCTTATAGGTACGGTTGTGTTATGGTCGATACCGATACTAATATAGAGTGATTGAAATAAACAGTAAATAATAGGAAGCAGAGACATATTCTAATATAATAATTTAAAACAGTGAAACTTCACAACCCTGTAAAGGCAAATAACATGGAACTACGGATGTGCGGCTAGTGAATTTAATATATTATAATCAGATATGCTTGTTTATTTGCTGTCTTATAACATTAAACACAACTTCGTAAATGTAAAAAGTAGCGTAATACTACATAATCATGTAAAGGTAATACATGGAACAAAGAATGAGCGGTAAAGTGAATTTAATATTTTATAATCAGATACGCTTGTTTATTCGCTGTCTTATGACATAAAAGAACATAGTCACAATTTCGTAAATGTAAAAAAGCAGCGTAATACTACATAATCATGTAAAGGTAAATAACATGAAACAAAAAATTTCAGGCTAGTAAATATAATATTTTCTAATCAGGAGACACGCTTGTTTATTCGCTGTCTTATATCATAAAAACACACAATTTCGTAAATGTAAAAAGAAGCGTAATACTACAAAATCATGTAAAGGTAAATAACATGGAACAAAGGATCTGCAGCTAATTAGTTTAATATTTTTTAACCAGGAGATAAGCTTGTTTATTCACTGTCTTATGACATAAAAGAACATAGTTACAATTTCGTAAACGTAAAAAAGCAGCGTAATACTACATAATCATGTAAAGGTAAATAACATGGAACAAAGGATGTGCGGCTGACAATTTCATATTTTATAATCAGATACGCTTGTTCATTCGCTGTTTTATGACATAAAAGAACATAGTCACAATTTCGTAAATGTAAAAAAGTAGCGTAATACTACATAATCATGTAAAGGTAAATAACATGGAACAAAGGATGTGCGGCTAGGGAATTTCATATTTTATAATCAGATACGCTTGTTCATTCGCTGTCTTATGACATAAAAGAACATAGTCACAATTTCGTAAACGTAAAAAAGCAGCGTAATACTACATAATCATGTAAAGGTAAAAAACATGGAACAAAGGATGTGCGGCTAGTGAATTTAAACCAGGTCACCATAGCTTTCCAAATCGAATGCAGCTGGCGTTCTCCGTCCGAAATAGAACGCAGTAAGTGGGTCGATAATGTGCCATGGTTCACTTTTAGGGCTTGGATCTATGTGGTTCAATGTCATTATATATTAACTTCTGGTTGTCTTTATACTTTGGGTTTCCTATAGAATGTTTAATTACAAGCAGTAAAATACGATGAATATTCCTTTTTTTAATGTACGGTACCTGCGCCTAATATGGCCCAGTTCTTAAAATGGCCCATTTTAGATATTTCGTATTTTTTTAAGTTTGAAATAGCTAACATGACTACCACGTTCCGTAGATAGTCATTTTTAATTAGGTGGCAGAGTTTCGCAGATCGCGGGCGAGTCACCCGGATCGGTACCACCGCCTTACCTATTCCTGACGCCATAACATCGTAACGTGTTCCGGTTCCGAGGGTAAGGTAGCCGGTAAATTTACTTTTGCTCGAAGTCTAAAATCCCGGCCCTTTGGTTGGCAACGCACCATTGTCACCTTTGTTGTTTCTAGCAGGCGGGAATTTTTCACCATCAGGAAATGCGTCTGCTTATTTGCCTTCTAATGTCATAAAAAAACTCTTTAAAACTTCACAAAAAACAAAATACTGAAAATGGGCCATCTTAAGAACTGGGTTATCTTAGGCGCAAGTACCTTGTTTTGTGATACTGAAGTCATTATAAAACATGAACTTAATTTAATCTTTTTTGAATAGCAAAAGGCAGCGAACAAGCATGCGGCTCTCCTGATGGTAAGAGATAACTGCAGCCAATAGATGTTGTAAATCGCTGTTCTGTGGCCGGTGTGTTAAGCCAATTGTGCGAGTCTACTAGATGGAAAATGACAATTGACAGGTCATTATAGTGGCAGAATAGATAAGGCGGTGGACCCAGGTATGTTGCTGCGCTGCACTCTACCACCAGTGGTCTTGTTGGTCATGACACCTTTCGTCTTTGCTTGCCTCTTACAAGTTACCAGGCAGGACTGAGACCTACAATGAAAGGGGTTTGCTATCTGATAGAGTAGTTTATAAACTTCAGAGTAAGAAAAAGGAAGTAACACTTTCATACACAAATAGTAAGATAAAATTACTGTGTGAAAGTAGTTTAATAAAAATTTAATCTCAATTACCTACTACATTTTTCACTAACGAGCGATGCGATTGCTATATCCTTTTGGCAAAATTATGTAACATTCTTATTAGTGAAGTATTTTTGTGACCGCCTCGTTGGTCGAGTGGCTATACCAACCCCGAGGCTCGGGTTCGATTCCCGACGGGGGCAGGCATTTGTGTGATGAACATTTCGATGTCTGCATTTTCGGGTCTGGGTGCTTATTAAATTTATTCTGGTATCTATTTAAGTATTTCTATGTATTAATATCGTTGACTAATACCCATAAAACAAGCTACTTGCTTGTTTGCTTACTTTGGGGTTAGATTCAATTTGTGTAACTTGTCCAGAGATATTTATTTATTATTTATTTATTTAGACAGTAGAGTAGGTTTGTCCTGAAATGACTGGTCTAGATTGGATCTGGCAGTATAGACGTTATTCGACTTGTAAACCTAATATACTACAAAGTTTTTTTGTCATAAGACAGACATGGCTCCCTGTGTTCCACGTGTTTGTCCGGGCTTCTTTTCAGAATAGACTATCTGCCTTAATGCAAGGCAGCTCGTAAAAGGCGATCATATGCTTACTGTCACTAAGACCATGACATCCTTTCTAGGTGGTAGAGTTTCACAGCTACTCATCCGGATTGGTACCCCCGCCTCACCTATTCCTGCCGCCATTACTTCAATGCTTGCCGTTGACGTGTTCCGATTCGGAGGGTAATGTAGCCGGTAAATTTTCTTTTGGTTTAGGCCTAAGATCCCGGTGTCAGGTTGGCAACGCACCATTACAACCTTTGGTGTTTCAATCAGGAAATCCGTCTACTTGTTTGCCTTCCATTATTTTCTATGTTCTAATAAAATTAAAGTTGCCCAGGATTGAATATGCGCCCGGTTGGGGATAGGCTTGCCACCTATCACATAGTGGGATTCAGTGTCTTCTTCTTCTAGTCGTGGGTGCCCTGGTTCTGCCTCTGCCTTCCTTTTAAGGGGTATAGGCGTGAAAATAAAAAAAGTGCGGTCCAACGTCCTCTGTTAAAAAATGATCAAAATGAGTTTTGAATTAAAAGTATTTTTAAACGTTATCACCCCACAGTGTTTCTGAGGCATAATTTGAGTAATTATTTAATTTAAATTTATTTCGTCTGATTACTATGCTAGAAAATAGGTGTAACTATAGATTATGCCGGCAATTACGAATTATGTGATGATAAGTATAAAATTCGTATTATTTGGCATATTTTAACTTGCCAATAATTAGCCGTCCCGGCGAACTTTACTTACTTGGCGCTCAATACTCTCTGCCTACCTCGCAGCGGAACTTGGCGTGGAGATATTTATGTATACGTACGATGACCTGCGTGTTCTAATGTTTCTCCACATTCCAGATTTCACCTTATTTGGTCACATGCTGAGTGTTTGTATGTATGTAATTTCTAAACCACAAAGCTTATGACTTTAAAAAAAATATGGGACAATTGATAAGGTACATATTACGAGAAAGGAATTAATAAAATCGGTCTCCGCTTTAGTGAATTCAGTACAATTAACGTTTTGACTTTAACTCCCTCCCACGGGAATCCTTTTGGTGAAAAATATCCTGTAACCATCCTGGAAACATAAAGTACTTGCCGATTTCATTATTATCGGTTTAGTAGATCCGGTGCGAAGCGAGGATAGCATTCTGACAGACAGAAAGATGGACAAAAATTGTAAAAGTGCTAGTAATATTTTATCCTGTCCATTTTCATTTACAGAATTCACTCATGTAAACATTATTATAAGTATGGATATATTTTATATCATTTATATATTTTACATATTTTATTGCAGTGTGAATAATAGGAAGGAATATTAATCCAAGATTTTTTTACAGGATTGTAGGCAAATCGGCAAGACTAAGTGACCACTGCTATCCACGGACATCTTCAAAACCAGGAACATCGCAGATGTTTCGTCGTCGTATCAGAAGTGAGTTTTATATTTTCTCTGTGGTTTCTAAAACGTATCCGCTCGGGAACCACCATTGGTTCCATTTTATTATAATATGTATTATGTTATAATTTTTGTGTAGTGCTCCTTAAACATAAGAAAATTTTTAAATATTTATTGGTTACATGAAGATAATATTTTCTTAAAGTTTGATTATTATTTTAAAAGCCATCTTCTATAATATAAATAAAAATGAATCCCCATTTTGTTTGGCCATTAAGCCTAAATTGATAGACCAATCTTGCTAATTCTTTGTAGTTGCCTTGTTTGTTGTCAGGAGGAAGTTCTTGTAAAGAGAAAAACTTGGAAAATTGTAGATAAAATGTGAGTAAAGTATTTTTTTATCACATAATCTGCTGGTAAGTGTTAATGTTAAACGACACTAAGTTCGTCGGGTGAGCTAGTTTTGTGAAAGAAGAAACAAAAAGGAAATAGATGCTTTAATGGAGCTTGTGTTTTTAAATTACTTTTTGATACCTAATTTAGTGATAGAACGTAATTGTAAGATATTGTAGAAATTAAGCTTTTAATATAGTATTTAGATTTATAGCCATGATATAGTTTACCTAGTATTAAAAAAGTGACTCAAAGTCCGTATCCCAGAAGAATTAGGCAAAGGTAAAACCGATACTTATACTTATTTACTTACTAAGTACCCACGAATAGTTTTCTTATAAACATATTTTTGCAATAAAGCTTTGTCTATAGTAAATTACTTGTTCTTTCGTATTAGTGGCTAAGAACAAATATTTAAGTTGATTAATGCTGGACAAAAAGCCAAGGATTTTGATGTTATTAAATGCAATTATTTTTTGCATTTTAGAAAGAAATAGCTGACCCGATAGACGTAGATGTAGTCGTAGATAGGTAAAGAATAATAAGTAATAAACAAATTAATTAATATTCCTGGAGAAGTAACCAATATGAATCTAACCTCAAAATAAGCAAATTATATGCTTGTGTTATGGTTGCTAGTCAACGATTCTAATAGATATCAGAATAAATTTAATAAATACCCAGATTCGGAAATGCGAACATCTAACCGTTCATCACATACTTGCCTGCCCCCGTCGGAAATCGAACCTGAGCCTCGCAGTTGGTTGGTGGACTTTATGCGTGTACCGAGGCGTTCAAATATACTGAATTCTTAGTTTGTAATCTTTCGCTAAGTTGTCACTTCTCTTTTCTTTCAGAGAACCTTCTCCTGATTATAACTAACACAACAAAAAAGAATTACCAAAATTGGTCCATCCTTTCAGGTGTGATGAGCATAAGGACTAGCCGATATGGCAAATTTAATTTTGCTGGACATAAATAGCTACTGACAGTCTCTATGGAAAAAGATACAATATTGTTTTTCCCCTTTTCCCAGTTTTTCTCATTATATGAACTTTCTCTAAAAAAAACTAGCAAATTTTGTCCATGCGTTCAGGCGAGATGCGATTAACGAGGGTAATGGGGATTCCGTTTTTTATATTATATGTGATGAAAATCAAATAAATAGAAGGATTTTCTGTAAATGTACACCCAAGACTTTAATTGTTACTAACATGAGTCTGGTAAGCGTCATAAGTACCCGTGTTGGTCCGGGCTCCTTTGCAGAGGAGACCAACTGCCTTTTTGCCAGGCAGCTCGTAAAAGGCGAGCATAGGCTTACCGTCACTAACATCGTGACATCCTACTAAGTGGTAGAATTTCATCCGGATTGGTACCACCGCCTTACCTATTCATGTCGCAATAACATCAATGCTTGCCGTTGACGTGTTCCGATTCGGAGGTTGATGTAGCTGATAAACTTACTTTTGCTCTAGGCCTAAGATCCCGGCCTCAGGTTGCCAACTCATCATTACCACGTTTGGTTTCTCTAAGCGGCTTGAATTTATTACCATCAGGAAATCCGTCTGCTTGTTTGCCTTCCATTATCATAAAAAAAGTATATCAGCTGATCTAATCTTTAAACCAGAATAGAACTATGACAAGCATTTTTTTAGCGACAGGAATAAAGGTTTTTTTAAAAAAATTTTTGACCATATTCGTATATTTTTAAAATATAATAAAAAATACTTACATTAAAGGTCGCCACCAAATAGTTTTTATGGGAATATTCTTGAAAGTTAGCGTCAACCTTGACTACTTTTTTGCTATGTAACACGGGAAATGAATTTTTTTTAGTCTAATCATGTTATTGTGTCTTGCGATTGTGTGTCTATTTGTATTAGTTCGGGTTCAATTCCTGACAAGGCAGGCCTCAAAATGGTGAAAACAGATGTCTGTAAACTTTGATGTTTATAGAATTAAGAAAGTAATTTTGATATTTATGTAACTTTCATAGATTATATGAAAGAAAATAGTATTAGTTACACTATTTATAACTTAAGAGGAACAGATTTGCTGCAAGTTGATGAGGATGTAGCTTAGAATCAGGAGACGGGTATAGAATACATCTTATCCTATTTATATTTGATACTTTCAATCGTCGGCACTTGGTAAAACTTCCAAATATTCATATTTTTAAAGAAAGAAACACTTGTACTGTTTTACTTATCACTTATAATTTATTACTTTGTAATTAATAGCCTACCGGTTTCGCTTATACAGCATCATCAGGGCTAAAACTTAAACTACAGTAGTTACAGTAGTACAGGAGTACAGGAGTAGTTTAAGTTTTAGCCCTGATGATGCTGTATAAGCGAAACCGATAGGCTATTAATTACAAAGTAATAAATTATAAGTGATAAGTAAAACAGTACAAGTGTTTCTTTCTTTAAAAATATGATTATCCTATTTAACTGCGAGGAAATTAGGAAAAACTACATTTTGATTTTTCCCATAACTGTGCTGTGCAACTTTACAGGCTACTCTCCCAAACGAAATATGAAGCTGTCATTATGAAAGTCAGGTGGTAAAAATAAGTGAGGCTGTAAAACTCGACTCCGCGAATGTGCTGCACCGCAATTTATATCCATTGGTAAACTTTTATGGTTTTATGGTTGGTAACTTGTGCTTGCCTATAATACTCAAACAGGAACGGAGGTAGATAGTCTTTTTTAAACATAAGATCCAGTTAAGTACGGGTAAAATACTATAACGTGAGATCAGTGATCACGTACTTTTGTACAATATAACAAAAAAAAGTATCTATTACTATATTATTAAAATAAAATATTCAAAAGTTCGTTAGATAGTTTTTGTATAAACGTCTTCAAAGTTTAGCGTTGGCCTTAAACATTTTTTGGTTTTAAAATAAAAAAAAAGCAAAAACTTTCTTGTTTAATCAATACTAATATTATAAAGCTGAAGAGTTTCTTTGTTTGAACGCGCTAATCTCAGGAACTACTGGTCCGATTTGAAAAATTCTTTTAGTGTTATAGCCCATTTAACGAGGAAGGCTATAGGCTATATATTCTACGCGGATGAAGTCGCGGGCTGAAGATAGTATCTCATATGGATATGACATATTCCTTATATTTTAAATAATCTTATATAATTATGTACTAAAATTCTTGCAGGCAATTTATATGGCGGGCCATTTGGACTTCATACTATTATTAAGACCAGATAAAACATGTGTCCGAGCAAGAATCATTTAGATTTATTACTTATGGTATATTTTTGACGGGGCAGGCGTAAGGGCTTGAATATATTTATGTAAGTATGTTTATTTATTATGAGAGCGACCAGCTAAAAAGCTCACGGGTTTTCTTTTATTGTGCAAGTCTAACGGCTACCCTTCCCACTGAACGTACGGACGGATGTCATGCAAAATCAATTATGCACTTTAATAAAACTTAATTGACCTTCTCGTGGTTGAGGGGCTAGCGTACTGGCGTAACTTCACCGACTAACCACGAGGCTCGGGTTCGATGCCCGATGGTGCAGGCATTTGTGTGATAAACATGTTTGATTTTGTTGGGTCTGGGTATTCATTAAAGTTATTTTGATATCTATTTAAGTATTTACATTCTCTAGTATCGTGCACTGGTACCTAAAACAGAACATAAAATTTGTTTACTTTGGGGTTATGTTAGTTTGTGTAATTTGTCCAGGGATACTTATTTATTTACAGATAAAAATATAATGTTTTTTAGATTTCTTAAATAGATTTTGCCTTAGCGTTCTTGTATGGTAAGAGTTGGCCTTGAATATTTTGTTATGAAAGACAAGAAACAAAATACTTGTATTTTTATATTTTTTTAATAATCAAGAGTAATAGATACTAATATTAATATTTTTACATCTTCAAAATAATTATTTTAAATTGTTACCATTACAAGCCCTATAGCAAAATTATTATGGACAAACTACAATCGAGTATATAACTTCCAAATTATGTTATAAATATCCCTTTCTCCTCGAGGACAATAAATTAAAGATACTTAAAAGTAAAAATGAAAAACATATTTCTGAAAATTTAAGAAAATATGTAAGCTCCACGATATAATATAACATATAAGCAAGTAAAGTTTAAACATAGAGACTGTAATTAATATAATTTGTATGTAATTGTAAGCAAAGCACTATATAAGCAAATTTAATAATGATGATAGTATGTATCTGAGCGCATCGCCAACAAACTGCTTCACATTTGGCGAAACTTGTGTAATTTAGATGTGAGTTAAAGTAAAAAAAAAATGTACAAGAGTGTGTTTAATAATATCGTATCCAAAATAATTATTCAGAGAGCCGGTACTACGGCTGTACTCAACATTTTATCAAACAACAACAAAAAAAGTAAAATAGTATTTTTTTACTTAAAGCCACAATTAAATAAATTAATTATCTATGGTGATAAAACATTGTAAATCGAAAAGCAGAGCCGCCCAACAGACCTCGTCAGATCGTAATTCAGGTAGATAATTGATCGAACAAACAGTTCCAGTTCGGGGAAACCGTTACGCAATGCATTTTTTAGGGTCTGGGGGGTAGTCAGCGCTTTTCAGAAATTACAGCGGGTGGAGCGGGGTGCGAACGGCGGGATATGACGTTCGATTTAAAGGGTAGGCTGGGGTGGCATAGGCTGCAGGGCTGTTGACGGGCGGCCCGCGCTTGCGCCCTAACCTGCCGCCGCCCGATTTCCGCACGTCCGTTGACAGTTCGTCCGGATTTACTTCCTCGATACCGCGTGTCGTGGTGTGTATCCCGGGAATACGGGCCTGGGCCAATCCCCGTGCTCTCCGAACCAGGACGCTGCTAATGGCGTATTGACGAATTTCTAACGTAAGTATTGGATATGTGCGCTTAAAATGGATGACGAGGATGCATAGCCTTTACCAAGTCCAAGGTTGTCTCAAAAGGTTGTGTTCTATGTGCCAGTGTTATGTGCTTTTGTGTTATTGTTGTGGTTGAATTTTTGTGTTGGATTTTAGGTGGGTTAGGATTTTATGAAATGGTTGACTTTATGAATCGTCGCATCGTTTTAAGCGGAAATTATTACGTCCACAATGTTACGTATGTGTATAATTGTACAATCAAACACATAACAGTAAATATAATGACAAAAAATGTATTGCAAAATTATAAATGTGAAATGGTTTAAAAATAAAGTATTGTTTTTAAATTGTATTTTTTGGTATTTTTAAAAGCTAATTAACTAGTCTCAAAAATATGTGTCATAAAAACTAGGCATTTAAAGTTTGACATAGTTTCTATATCTATATATTTAGAAACGTGTAAAATGAATATTTTAATTTAAGAAAGTCTAGATTAAATGGAGTACAATGATTAAAGGAAGTAAATTTTAAAAATGACTATTAAGATATATAAGAATAATTAGATTTGTACCACTTTTTCTGTAACATCTAAACTAAAAAGATAATGGAAACACGTGACTATGCATAAAATACCTAACCCTAGCGAAATCTATGGTTGTATTCCTATAAACATTATAAATGCTATTGTGTATTTTTGTATACATATTTTCCTTTTACTCTAACGAAAAAATTAACATTATTTAGTTAATTTAATCATAGAAATATTTTGAAAAAAAAAAAGTACTTTTATCTCGCTATCACAATAGGTTTCCGGGGGAGAGTGATATAAGTTTCATATGCAGTCCAATTCTATAAACCATTCAGAATATTGGACTGTAAATGCATATGACTGTGTTTTTTACAATTTTCTAAAAATAAATAACTTTGCCCGGGATTTTAAGTGCGTGGGAGGGGATAGTTTACCACCTACCACATTGTGGGATTTAAGTACCTTTTGTTAATCTGGAGTACCGTGGTTATGCTACTGGCGAACATATACTTTTTTGTAATATTTCAGAGTCGAACGAACGTGTAGTCTTGCTCTTTTGCATGTAATGTCGGTCAAGTGCAAACAAACGGAAATAATTTTAATGGTCTATTAGCAATCGCCTTTTGTAAATTTTCACTTCTCCTTTTTTTGTACATTTTTGTGCAAAAAAGTGTGAATTAAGTACAATGAACAATAATAATTACATTTTAAGGTATTTATTAAGAAAAGGTGCTAATACTTAACCCGGCTTAATTAGTGTGTAAACTTAGATAGCCTGTGTTATGGCTTATGAGTATTTAACTTCTGTTCAAAACATTTACTTCAAAAGTAAAGTTTCTTCACGCCCATATCCCCAAAGAGGTAGGCAGAGGCATAACCAGGCACCCACTACTAGCCAAAAACACTAAGTCCCACAATGTGATAGGTGGCAAGCCTGTCGCCAACAGGGCACGTATCATTCCCGAGCAAGGTTTTTTTTATTAGAAAATTGGAAAAACCACATTTTCTTGTGGCTTGACCCGAGAATAGAACCCGGGCCTCACGAAGTCAAGTTCAACACCTGGACTGCTAAACCACAGAGACGATAAATATAGCTATTTTGAGTATTTACTTCAAATTATAAGTCTTAGAAAGGTAGTAGTACATACATAGGATGATCAAGTTGAGGAAAATACTTCATTATTGTGTATTTAGATGACTTAAATTCAAGTCGGTTTTTGCTGTTTTACTGTCATAAAATATTTGCATTTATTATCAACTCAATATTTAAGTATATTATTAGGAACATTAGAGTAAAATATCTTTCTATTACTTTTGTTCCGAGTTACAAAGTTACTTGTAAGAAACAGCTGATTTGGTCTTTGAGCATCACTACAAAATATGCTTTTATATCAGTAAAATTTCTTTGTATTTTGATGACAAAAAATAGTATTGTAGTGTATCTTTTTGGTTATGGGTTTTTTCTTTATTTATATTTGTAAATGTATAGTTATTATACAAATTTAGCTTTTGCGACTACTTGGTTAAAAACGCCAAGTTACATTTTAAATATTCTATGTTAATTAATACTGAATGTGAAATTAATTTACTTCATTTATTCCTTAGTCAAACTCTTTTGAATGTATAAATTATAAATACATTTAAAATAAAACGTAATTCCGTCCTGAGTCTAGAACACTATCTCTACAGATACATCGAAAACGTAATATTCAAATAACCTGACCTTTAAATCTTATATAAAACTAGCTGACCCGGCAGACGGTGTTCTTCTATTTTTTTTGCGGTGATTCCCTCATCTTATATACAAAATTCCAGTGTCACAATGTTAGTTATTGTCAAGCCCTTGACCAATTTTCATGAAATTTTCGTACCTTGAAGTGAAAAGGGTGACTCAACCCAATTTTTTTTATAAAATGACATTAAAAAAGTAGCAGAACAAAGTCTGCCGGGTCAGCTTGTATTATTAAAAAATGTTATTAACGCCGGAAATTTCATTTTCAAATACAAATTAAATATTAAATATTTTAAAAATATTTAAGAGCTAGATGAAATTCAAAAATCTATTCTACATTTAAAAATTACATTTACAAAAATGTCAACAGTACAAATTTTAAAATATAGTATTCTAGATAATAGCAATTGTTAAAATATTTTGATAATAAAACTATCCCTTTTCTGAAATGTAATTCATAAATGTACAATAAGATAACGTTATATAACATCAACTCAACTATATTATTTTCTTTGTTTTTCACTTCATTAAAAATCTATAGCATTTTTGCAAAGCCAGACATACATAGATCAATGCAATAGATATTATATATATCTATATCTATTTTCTGTCTCTTACGTTTTTTAATTGCCGTAGTTCAAACATAGGAACCTTTTTCAAAAACTAAAATAAAAATTACCAATTGTATTCTTTATTGGCAAAGTCGCACTTAAACAATTAACTTTAAATAAGCTTCTAGTTTTGACTTAGAAACGTAACATAAATAAAAACACAATCTCATTTAAATCAGTTACAATCTTCTATTAAATGAATCGACAAAAAATTTTAAATAAAATATTCAGTTATTGAGAAACGAATAATAATAAATAAAAAAAATATTAAACCTCCCCAATTTAAAGCAATGCCAAACACGTCTAATGACTTGCCCACATGACTGTACCCATTAGTCTTAATTACTGAACTTCTGAGGGCGATCCCTTCATCAAATTAGTTTTCTGAATGTAATGTAAGATCCTCTATCTATACTATTCTAAATTGTAAAAGAGCTGTGTACTCTTCTATTGCGTACGGGAACGCACTTGACCTTAAGTAAAACTACTTAAGGTCAAGCGTAATTTGTGATTCTCATTACTCAGTAAAAAAAATAACTATTTTTTTACTAGAACACTGATAGAAAATTGTATAATTTACATTAATTTAAATGTTGTATATACGAGTATGTATATTTACAATTAGCACTAAATGAACTCTTTTTAAATGTGTAAAAAACCAAATTGTAAACGATTCCTAAAGCAGTAATGGCAAATATTTTAACGAATGTTATCACGATAGAAAAAAAAATACGACTTAGGGACTCAATTCTATAGGCAAATAGGTTCAGATTTTTGTAATAATTTAGAACGAAATTCCACTAAAATTCAATCATTTTATACATTTCTACGGATTCGGGGGTATGGACTTGGAGATACTTAAGAAAATCTGTTCTATTCGCTCAGCGTAACATAAACCTTTGTTACACGTTTTAAGATTCAAGTTAGCTTGCATTTTGTGCACCAGTGAGTTTTCTTTAAGTCTACTTATTCTGTTCCAATTTGAGCAAATATTAAGTTTGTGTTTTGGGTTAATTGTTTATTTTATTGAATTAGACAAAATGAGGTATAGTAAGTGCTATATACTACTCAAATTATGCGCTTCGGCTGTACACTTTTTACTCTTTCTTACACTTTATACTTTTATTTTTAAATCGGCTGACCTAATCTAAATGTAAGTAAAATGATTAATTTTGTGTAATAACAACTCTATATAGTTCTTTAAAATACATTTGGATTTCCGAAAATTGACGAATATAGCCGAAGCGTATAGTTTAAATAATACTACTATAAAAGATCATGCATAACAAGACTATTAATTATGGACGATTAAACGAATCGAATGGATTTTTTTACTACTTCGCGCTACGTGCGATAGTTTTTGAACGGAAGGACCTTGCCTATATAATCGCCCAGTTTAAATTCTAAGTATTGGTATATACAAATATATCACACCTCAAACCTTACATATTATAAAAAAAACATTTCCGAACAAATTGATATTTTATTTTAATTTATATTCTTTTGTACTAATAACTAACTAATACTAACATAAATATTCAAGCGCTTTAAAACCTGAGAAACATACTCCAATTATTTTATTAGGTACTTTCCGATTTGATAATTATTATTTTGAAAAAAAAGCGGATGGTTCCGAAATGGTCCCTAATAAATATTATTAACATCCTACCAGAAAAAATATGTTTTAGTAACTATTACTAAAATACCACATCATCATTAAATTAATGTAGGACCACCTCGGAATCTATCTTTATGTAAAAGAACAATACAAATCAGTCGACTATTTTCTGAGTAATCGCGTAACAAACATATAAAAAACACGTACAGTCGAATTGAAAAACTCCTTCTTTTTTGAAGTCTTTTAAATAGCTGATAATAAACACAGAAACTCATAAATGGAGACATAAACTTTTGTGCCCGGTTGGCGATAGGCTTGCCATTTATCACATTATGGGACTTAGTATCTTCGGCTAATCGTGTTTGCACTGGTTGTGCCTCTGTCTACCCTTTCGGAAATATGGGCGTAGAGATACTTACTTACTTAGATACATACATTAGGTGTTAATTACACTGATGCTTGTCCTAGAGAGTTTCAACTCGATCCAAGTAAAAGATTCTAGTTCTTGTACTCAGGCATAGCCTCGAGACAGTCTAAAGGTCTCAGCACACATATCAACTCGGAAAGGGATCATCATCGTATCGCCAAGAGTCGTTCTATATTGTTTGTATGTAACTCCATACTGAAACGCACACTAATTGGAATCGTAACGTAATCGTCGCGCCTCGGAACAGGCTTGCAGGCGGCGTGCCGTTTAGCCATAGTTGAGTTGATGTACAGGAGCTGCTGATACTGTTTGGTTACGTGCATACGTTAAGTTGACGGCTGGTTGGCGGCGAGGCGAAAGGCGATACGGCAACTATCCCTTTCCAAGTTGATATGTGTGCTGAGACCTTTATAGAGCCGTCTATCATCATAAACATATGTCATATTGTTTGAATTGTAACTTTTCTTACCAAAAAATATTTACGGGCACGTTTCAACTTGCCATAATATTTAAGCAAAAGTGATATATAACTGACCTGTGAATAATGCTACGTGTACATTTATTATATTGTTAAAGGCTCTGACAGGATATAATTGACGATTTTCAGACGATTCCAGACAAGAAAACATTTAATTTATAAAAAATGGCCAAAACATTTTATAATTTAAAATTTAAATTAATAAATAAAAAAACTTTAATTTAGAATTAAATACTAGATTCTTAATTAATAACAATTAAGAATTTAGCTTAATAACAGTTTGTTTATTTACAGAACAATTTTTGTAATTTATTATTGCAGTTTTTTTAGTTAGTAGCTTAAAAATGATTAATTTCGCTTAGTTTAATTTTGCTTAGTATAATAATTACTATGTTTAGCTTGCTCTTTTGATGTCTTTTGGAACTAAAATAAATAGTCATTTTAGCCTAGTTTGAAGCTAACTCAGAGTTATATAAATAAGCCAAAAACGTCCGAGTGGGTCTGACTCATTACTAAATTTAACCTAGTAATTTAACCTAAATTTCCCCGTGTTGGTCCGGGCTCCTTCTCCCCGTGTTGGTCCGGGCTCCTTTGTAGAATAGACCATCTGCCTTCCTTGCCAGGCAGCTCGTAAAAGGCGAGCAAAGGCTCACCGTCACTAACACCGTGAATTCTGACTAGGTGGTAGAGTTTAGCAGCGACTCGCTCGGATTGGTACCACCGCCTTATCTATTCCTGCCGCCATAACGTGATGACGTGTTTCGGTTCGGAGGGTAAGGTAGCCGGTAAACTTACTTTTTCTCGAGGCCTAACACCCCGGCCCCAGGTTGGCAACGCACCATTACCACCTTGGGTGTCTCTAGGCGGCGTGAATTTCTTACCATCAGGAAATCCGTCTGCTTGTTTGCCTTCCAATATCATAAAAAAATATATATATATAGTAACACAACAATAACAATAATAACAACTATAATATACAATAACTAACTCTGATGTTGCATCTTTTTGTTTAATCGCACTTAAGATATTTTATTCGCTATGCGTCTTTTTGGACGATGTTTTCAGCTAACACATAACAGAAATATGAATAATTAGAAGTATTTTATTTCCAAAGACTTATTCTATAGGTATATTCTTGTCGAATATATAACATATAAGTAAAATCCTACAACGGGATCGTAACTAGGGCGAAATTCGGAGGATGAAATTCAGCTGGCTTGTATAAGTTTTAAAGCAATATAATATTATAATTTATACTTCACCAATGTCATAATTATAATTAATCACTATATTTTGTACAGATTTCGCATTAGGTTATATTTGTACAATATTCTTTTTTTATTTAAATTTGATATTTTTTAAACGCTTAAACTTCTGCTCAAAACTAAATTAAACAGCTGAAGCATAAGTTTATAATGTTTTACTTGCACGTTTTAGAATAAGTACCTGGATGACCGAGCTTTGCTCGGTATTTTTTTTTGTTTTTTTTTATAAATTGTGTTTTTTGGAAATTATATTTAAGTACGAAAATTTAAAAAGTCTAACCTCAAAGCAAACAATCATTGACTTCGTTACTTAACAACGGACTTCGTTACTTAACAACAGCAATAAAACACGAATATGACATTTTCTAAAAATGATTCCTAGCTAGATCGATTTATCGCCCCCGAAACCCCCTATATACTAAATTTCATGAAAATCGTTGGAGCCGATTCCGAGATTCCAATTATATATATACAAGAATTGCTCGTTTAAAGGTATAAGATATGTTTAAAATATTAACTTATATTAAATTTTAAACATATGAGGATGTTGTTTCAAAGTTTTCCATCTGGCCAAACAAACGATATAGGCACAAGTTGTAGTCGTTCAATGCCAAACTCCTGCAACTGCCTTTGTTAGACATACACATATATATTAGCAACCTCTACCACCTAGTAAGTATATTCCTAGGTACTTATAATGAGATTAACATGTAAATAAGTAACCGGTTTTCCTGATGGTAAAAAATATTCGCTATGTTTACACTAAAGATGCTAAAGGTGTGTTGGTAAGCTGTGCTGTTAAGCCTCTAGGCTCTAGGTCATAAATGGAGGCTACCTTGGCTTTCAAACAAGTATAGTACCTTCTACTATTTCAATTATGCGCTTCTGCTTTACAGTTTTTAGGCTTCAGGTTGGCAACGCATCATTACCGCCTTTGGTGTCGTAATTCGGTGTGAATTTCTTACCATCAGGAAATCCGTCTGCTTCTTTGCTTTCCAATATCATAAAAAATACTCTGTAAGAACTATTGCATTAGAAAATAATATATAATTTGACTGAAAAATTTAGTTTTCACGAAGACCGGTTTCTGCAATCAAATGATAAGGCTTAATGAGATGACTAAATTATGCAAAATAAGTCCACATTAGAAACTCAACGGAATTTTCCTTAATTTGTATAACGTTTTTATAATCAACCAGCCGATCCGGCGAACTTCGTATCGTTTTACATTAACATTGTGTATGGATTATAACATTGCTATTTAAATTTTCCTATTTTTTTATGTAGGAACTTCTTCTTCGATGACCACACGAAATGGGGATTCATTTTTATTTAGGAGTATGTACTAGCTAAGCTAACTAAGCTGTCAAATGTTGACGTGTCCTGACTAAGGATGTTGATTTTTTCATCGAATCTTTTTCTGACAATGAAAAAAGGAATTAGCAAAATTGGTCAATTCGTTGAGGCATGATACCATAATCAAGCGAAAGGGGAGTCATTTTTATATATAAGATCTAAATGAAAAATAGTAACTGTTATAAAAATACTAGCTGTCCCGGCGAACTTCGTTTCACCCGTTCAGTATGGGAAATACCTAATAAAGTATTATTTTTCCCATTTTCCCTGCAACTTTCCCGGTTCTTCTCTTCATAAGAACCTTGTCCTGGCAATAATTGACACAATACA
Organism: Calephelis nemesis; assembly: GCA_002245505.1. Lineage (NCBI taxonomy): Eukaryota > Metazoa > Arthropoda > Insecta > Lepidoptera > Riodinidae > Calephelis > Calephelis nemesis. The sequence continues at coordinate 219,699 of NJDD01001675.1, read as the reverse complement.
AAAAGAATTAGCCGAATCGGTCTAGTCGTTCGGAAGTCATGCGCTTACCAACACATTTAGCGATTTATTTTTATATTATAGATATAAACCTATCTATCTAAAACTGAAATTTACTACGAGATTTGGGGCAGCAGCTCATCCAAATTGGTACTACCGACTTATCTATTCCTGATATCACATCATCAGTGTTCGCCATTGTTGTGTTCCGTGCTGGATGGAGGGTGGGATTCCCGCCCTTAAATAAACTTATATTAACTTGCACCCGTGATCTAAGATTCTGGACTACGGCTAAGAGTTCCATAATATGGTAGGAGGTAAGAGGATTTCCTGATAGTAAGAAATTTACTTCGTTTAGGGACACCAAAGGTGGTACTGGTGCATTCCCAACCCTAAGCCAGGTTGTTAGGCTTTGAGCAAAAGTAAGTTTACCGGCTATTTTATCCTCCATACCGGAACACTTAAACGGTAAGAACCGTTAAGGTGGCTGGAATAGATAAATTTGTGGTACTAATCCCGATGAGTCGCTGCGAAACTCTACCACCTAGTCAGATGGCACGGTGCTAGTGACGGTAAGCCTATGCTCGCTTTTAACGTGCTGTCTGATAGGCAGATGGCTTATTCTGCAAAGGAGCTCGGACCAAAACCAATATGTTTAACCATATGGAGAAATGTGTTCCTGCATCAATTTTTTTTGTGTAATACGACGTCACACAAAAAAATGTATAATAATTTGGTACTTTTCGTGAATTTCTTTGTCAAATAAAAAAACATTGTGTAGAGTGTAGATAAAACGCTATGCAGTCGTAGTACGCGATAACACGATTAGATAAGTGTACTAGAATTTGGTAAGCCCTATTACCTTCATACAGAATGTTTGAAATATCATCAAACCCGAATACACCCGCTACGGCTACGTGATTAGGAAATTAACATAACTAGTCGTCGCTCGTTGGTCGAAATCCGACCATTATACATTTTATTATCTTGTTGATAAGAACGCCATCTTCATTTCTCAAGACCAACTACTTTGTTTTCAAACTGTATGGTGCGTCATCGTGACCTTTTATCATTATCTATTCATAAAGTAAATCTGTAGAAGGGTCAATTCTGTGCAATGAAAATATTGAAAAAATCAATGGCAGTGTTACTGGATCGATATCAATCCCAATTATGTGACTAAAAAAATGTGATTTTTATCCTGGAAAAATATGTATAAAAAAATCTAAAAAGCTAAAGCTAGTCATCAATATATCTGTTTGTGTGTGTCAAATGCATGATAGTGTGGGTAATGTTTTAATGTACCTTATAAGCATTTTTATTGAAAAATATTAACGTTCTGCATTTCTCCGACCCATAAACTATAAGTGTGCCAAATTTTATACTCCTGCGTAGGCGCAATTTTCGCAAAAAGGGGTCCAAAGTTTTGGCATCACGTAATAATAATATATAGATTATTCCGTTATGTTAAAATAAATAAATGCGAATCCCATGTCCAAGTTAAGCGTAAACTTAAAAATACTTCTTCCTAATCAAATAATTCTATCAAATATCCGTTGGTACATTTTAGTATTCGCTTACTTTTCCTACGAAACGCTTATGATGAACTGGAAACAAATATTTACTTTATACTCAACATTTATAAAGCACCACAAGTTTCAAGTCCCAGTAATTATATAGTCCGGTGAAGTAGTAAAAACCTCGTGGTTAGTAACATATTAGCCAATTCAAAAAAAAGTCCCAGTAGTTATATAGTCCGGTGAAGTGTAGTCAGTCTGGTGAAGTGTAGTCCAGTGAATTTGCTAAAACCTCGCGGTTAGCAACATATAAGCCATTTCAAAAAGAGTCTCGGTAGTTATAGTTTCCGCATTTTAAGGTTATGGGAACCTATCACCAGATCAGTTTTATGAACATCCTGTGTTCTAATTCAAGTGTTATCATAATTTATGTGACCTTGCTAATATTGATAAGGCCTATAGAGTCTGTATTGAATTTTGTTTTTGTTCTTCAAACGCTGCACATTTTCATTGTGTTCGTTGCGGAACTAATATTTGGCTTCAAGGTTACTTGACTTTTAGGCTGGGAGTAGGGTTACCAATTCTGGTTTTATCTTACATATCGCATTTTAGTATCGTATCCGGGCCAGGTTTAAAATCGAAATTACTACGTCAACGTTTTAGGTACTATTACCGGACCATGGTTTGCCCTGTGTTGGTTCGGGCTCTTTTGCAGAATATACCATTTACGATCACGCTAGGCAGCTCGTAATAAGCGTGAATAATGTAACTGCTACTAACACCGTGACACCTCAGATGGTAGAATAATGGTAGAGTTTTGCAGCGACTCGCCCAGATAGGTTATATACATATACCACCGCTATACCTATTTCTGCCGGCATAACGTCAATAGTTGCCGTTGGTGAGTTCCAGTTCAAGGATTAGGTATCCGGTTAACTAGCTTTTGCTCGTGGCCTAACATCTCGGTCTCAGGTTGGCAACGCAGCATTACCAACTTTGGTGTCGTAAATTTCTTACCATCATGAAATCCGTCTGCTTGTTTGCCTTCCAATATCATAAAAATAAAAGTTAAATGGTTTTAACTGTGTTTAAGAGTAGTATCATAGTGTTAATTTTACGATTTTCCACGAAGAAATCAAATTTATGCATATCTACATATAACTATATTTCAAATCCTACAGTTGTCAAAATTTTTCGGTACCATAATATCATAAATTGGTTGATTATGCCAGAAGTAGAATCTCACTAAAAAAAAACAAAAATCAAGCTTTTGAGCTTTGTTATATTTAAAGAGAAAATGTCAATAATGAAAAGATTTTTAGGGGTACTCATAACGAAACTTATGATAACATATAACAAATTAGCTGCCCGTTCCGGCTTCGCTCGGATGGTAATTTTTTACCATAAATTGAGATATAAGCTATCCTATCTCTCAAGTTGGATCGAACTGCACATGGTGTGCGAATTTTATTATAATCGGTTAAGTGGTTTAGGAGTTCATTAAGGACAAACATTGTGACACGAGATTTATATATATTAAGATAAGCACAGTATCAAACCATTTCTACATTGTTTCATTTTTAAGTATTCCTTGAATATTTAATACATTTTTAGCGACAACCCTAGCATGCAAACGTCGTCTAAATGATTATTTGACTTGTTACATAATGCAGAAGACCATCATGTACCAATTTATAATAACAAGACATCTTATTTTTTATTCCCTTTGTAACTGAATACACTTGTAGTACAAGGACTTTTTATTGTATTGTAGGACAAATAGGAACATTTTCCTTATATACATCAACATTAATAAAAAAGGACTTTTTTTTGTATCGTAGGATAAATAGGAACATGTTCCCCATAGACACCAAGATTAATAAAGAAGGACTTTTTATTGTATTGTAGGACAAATAGGTACATGATCCCTATAGACATCGAGATTAATAAAGAAGCACTTTTTTATATTGTAGGACAAATAGGCACATGATCCTTATAGACATCGAGATTAATAAAGAAGCACTTTTTTATATTGTAGGACAAATAGGAACATGTTCTCTAATATAGACACCAAGATTAACAAAGAAGGACTTTTTATTGTATTGTAGTACAAATAGGGACATGTTCCCTATAGACATCAAGATTAATAAAGACTAGGTATAGGTAAAGGATATGAATGTCGCAAGTTAAATTTAAGGTTGCCTTGCAGAGATCGCTCTGAAGCGAAAAGACCGCCTTTGTGCACCTAAATTAATAATTATACGTGAAAGAGAGTTGTGTAAGTGAAGTTGTTGTGTGAGAGTGTAAGAAGTGAAAAGTGTGTATTATTTTGTAAAGTGTATTCATTCATTCATTAAATATGTCATTGGAGTTGATATTGAGGATGCGAAACTACTTTTTATGAAGAAGGGGACGAAAGTGAACCAAGGTTTTTATGTATAATACAACCAAGAGTTACTATATGATGGCTATGCCTATAACCAAAGAAGAGGCGGTATTCTTGAATTGCAGCTGGAATGTAAACATTTTTTGGCATTAGACAACAAACACAACATACAGCTTTTCTGATTTAAGAGGAACTGTGGCGACACCATATACTTACGAGGGTCAAACTGAAAGTTCTTAGAAAATCAAAAACTAAGCATTCTAGCAAGTTATTAGTTTTATTATAACTTTTCAAAATAGCGTCCATTTACATCAA